>BQKZ01002529.1:24889-43338 GCA_036244855.1 Temnopleurus reevesii
CATGTATAGTCAAACCTTGTTATAAAGAGCAGTGATATAACAAGCTCTCGTTATAACAAGGTAGTTTTCCAGGTCCCATCTTTTTTTATTTTATTAGATTTTGGTCCTCATATAACAAGGTTTCAATATATAGAGGTAATTTCTCTGGTCCGAACGACCTAGTTATAGCGAGTTAGGCTGTATTTATACACTTCCTGTGCGTGCTGATCTATCTATAAAAACTGATGCATTCAAGGAATTTCTTCCCATTGGAACCCATTCTCGAGTTAAGTGTAGCACAATGTGGATGGATATATTTTTGAAGGAACTTTATGCCATGTGTTGGGTTTGAAACACATGTGAGTGTACAATTTGAATGTCAGCTTGCACTCTTTCAGATTAAGTATGTATAGGGCATGATTTGGGAAGGGGCTGCATTTATCAGTTAATACCACATTGCAACCACTTGCCGTAAACTAACGGACTCGGATGATGCACAGATTGTGGAGTGTGGTATCTGTCAAAATGTGTTAGGGTAGCAATCCAGCACTCCGCAGAAACCTTGGCTACTTTGTAGGTGCATTTACACTTTGCAAAGTTACTCTCAAACTGAGATTATTTTTGCTATTCAGAAATTTTATTCCCTGTTCTGGGACAAACAAATATGAAATAATGTTTTGTACAGTTGCTTGGTCTGATTTGGGTTCATTTACACTGCACATTGCATAGTCACTCTCAGACTGAGAATAGTTTTGCAATCCAAAAAATCATTCCCTGTACCTGAACATATGCTTTTTATGTAGGGCTATTTATTACAAAAAACGTAGGACCCCCCCCCCCCCCCCTCAATACCGCATTGTTGCTTATTCATTCTATTCTCCCATTAACACAATGAACACCACATGTAAAGAAATTCGACAAAATTAGCAACTTTCATCCTAAAATGGGGCTAAATGCAGCAATTTGTACTGCATTATCAAATGCCTGTTCTTTTCTTCACTTTAGTAATAATAAATAATTGAAGGAGAATCATTTATTTACATTGATCAGTTGAAAATTGGTTATGTAGTGTAAAAGGCACTATTTTAGCATACAGATATTTTCGCAACTTCAGACCAGTTTGACACATTGGCCTAGTGTCATATTCATGTTTGTAACAGTGTTTCTGCACATACAAATGTTCATCATACAGAGGGGAAATTTTATGTGAGGTCAACACAGTGTAATTTGCGATTCAAATAAAATAACTGAAAATTTCAGCTGAAGCAGTACGTTATGTATCTGGGCAAATATTAGGGCAGAGAGATACTAACTAACTGTACATTTCAGAAAAAGAATCGCTTGGTTTTCTGTTGAAATGTAAATGCCCCTTGCGCCCTCTCCTCCCATTAGCTGTCTGGGCAAAGCATGTTTTCATCATTAGGGTAGCGCTGAAATGATTATCTTCTATTTGCATTTGAAGGTTAGACAAGCTCTGTAGAGGTACACCTGTTAACTATGCTTTATGTGAACATGAACAGGGTATGCTGTAGTCCAGTTGAGGACTATGTGTTCTGATAGCACCCACCTCTCTTGTACTGAACACATAGGGGCTACATAGCACTCAATCACAGAGTCCTTCCATATCCCTCTGATCATGCTTACCCCTCTGATCGCGCCTCTACACATGTATAGAGGTGGGTGCTATCAGAACATATAGTCCGCAACTGGACAAGGTACGCTACTATTTTGAACAGCATTTCATTACAAATGTCGAAGGAAAATTTGGAATGATAGTTTCAGAACTGGAAATCCCCCATAATTTGAAAAATTAATGTTTTTTCATCTTATTTTGAAAATTTTAAGAGGGTTTGTGGAATTTAGGCAAAGGAACAAAACAATCTTTGCAAGTTGAAAGGGGGCGTTTAGATTGAATTTCTGTCTTTTTAAATTGTAAAAAAGAGAAGGGTTTGTACAAGAGTACACATGGGCAACTCTGGTGTGTTGGCTCAATCAGGAGAGCTCTTGCCTCACAACAGGGAAGTCCAGGGTTTGAATTCAGGCCGAGTCATACAAAAAGACATTAAAAGATGGGAATTGCTGAGCTTATTTTGCATTCAACAAGAAAGGGATAGAGCGATATCGAACTGGCACTGTTCAGCAGCTACCTGGGGCTAATTGCACAAAATAGTTTTAGCTATCCTCTTCATGCTAACGTGTCTTAAAGAAGAACGAAACCCTGCATTTTATATTCTCTCAGTAGATGGAGAAAAATAAAATGAACCAACTGTGAAAATTTGAGCATAATCCGACGATCCATTCAAAAGTTATGAATTNGGAGGAGGACCATGCAGAGGGTCGGATATTGGAGGGCAACCCAATGTTTAGGGCCTATCTATGGTTGTGTTGACAGAATGCATGTGTGAAGAACAAGATGTTAATGAATAGTTAGCTTTAAATGGGTCTTCTTATAATAAGCTTATTATTCTTAATTTGTATAGAAAAGGGAGCCATAAGAAAAAAGACCCAGTTAAAGTGTCAAGTGTTATTGATCCACATCTTTAAATCCATCTTTGCACGCTTTTGGAAGGGATTTAGGTCGAAATTATTGTTTCTTTGAATAGCTAAAAGACAACTTGACAAGCTTTAAAAGCATTGATACAAAACAAATAGGATACTGCTTGTCACCCTATTCATGTGACAAACTGCTATCGTCTCAGCTTGTGGAAAGTGAAATTGATTTCTTGTTAATTTTATGTAATCCCCTAAATTTTGAAAAGAGGGTAGGAGCTTCCTTTATTGTTACTTTGATTGTGTACTTCCTACCAGTTCACGTGAGAAAAATACTAAGCCTTCCCATCTTGGGCAAAATGAAATTGATTTCTTGTTAATTTTGTGTTATCTTTTCAACTTTTAAGTGAGGGGAGGAGTTTTTTCTATCGTTGAGTTGTATTTACAGTCAATGCTGGTCAATAATTTTACAAGTTTTTTTGTGCATAGAATTTATTTTCCTCCGTTGGTTCGTCAAGCGGTTGTCACACACAAGTACAGTACAAGTTCATGGTACATACATGTACATCTGAAAGAATTGTGTTACATAAGTTTTGTATTGGTATCCAAGAGACTGGATGAATGGTGAGTGAATAGACCACTTTAGTTATGTTTTCAAATTTTAAAGGAATTTCGTTATGTTTTCAAATTCATTTACATTTACCCCAAGACGAGCTATGTACATGTATTTAGCCATCAAAAATAATTAAAGTACAAAAGTGAGAATGCTACTTGCATACATTAATGTTGAAAGGTTGGACAAACATTGAAGCTTGACCAACCTTGCAACAGCCACTGCATGTTATCAACATTACTTCTATTGAAATGAAATTATTTTTAATCAAGTAAATAGATAGTTTATCATCATGCATTTAAGTCAAGGAAGCATGCATACAATTTGAATACATTACAAAACTGTTCTATTAATTAGCTTGACTGCCCAACCTTGTCCCAGGCAACATTATTTTAAAAAGGATAGGAAATACATAATTTCCAGACCTCCAACCATTATGAGTCTTCGGGAAGAATATGATTTTCATTAATCTTTGATAATTTATAATTATAATTTTTGTACACAATGGTATCGGAATTATTTTGTTCTCTATCTTTGAGCAGTATCATCTCCGATGTGTTGGAAAGACTGCATTTACATTATTTTTATGTGTGACTACAGCTTGAACAAGTGAGAATTTGATTTTTCAATTTGAAAACTTGCTTCACGAAACCTCAACAGTTCTCAAACAATCCTGCATTCTATCAAATAATTTCAGCATTATCAGTCCCTATGCTACATGCAAGCGCAAGTGGTCCCATTGATATATTTTAACAGCAGTTAATCCAATGCCATAGTACTTCTAATAATTGATTAAAAGTTCACAGAAGGACATCTTAAAATTAAAATCATCAAGTGCATACCACAACAACACAAAATGATGAAATTCAACCACATAAATTTAGTTTGCAGACACCGTATTAAAATGTAAAACAAATTCAGGCTTAGTTGTTTCAAGGATAAAATAATATATGTAGCTATTGTTTGTCAAGGTACATTTTTATTTATTTTTTGATGGAGAGTGAAATGCACTTTTTTGTCCATGCCGTTGTCAAAAAAGGGGAAAATCTGTAGGATACATGTATCATGCAATTTGATATTTTATTACAATGCAATTTAAGTTGGAGATGATGAACTCTAGTTGAACCACACACAGATGGCATTTATGCGTTTATTTCAATCTATCTCTGGAAATGTATAAAGCAAATGCTGGAGAAATCTTGATGCATCGAGAGGATTTTCTTGCTACACGAATGCGTACAATACTCAGAAGCAAAACATAGGTCATACACCTTTGCCTCTTGCACAGAGATGCCAACCGTTCTGGAAAATTCATAAAGGCAGAAATTGAAATGTGAATCACCAAACAGCTGAACCAAATAGTTTCTTTAGAAAGAAAGATGGGTAATAAACAAAACTGAGGCTTTCTCTCCTGAAAATAACATTTAGCTCAGCCCATTTTAATTTCTCCCCAGAATCATGCATACATTTACATGTATTCTGGAATAGTTGGCATCTCTGTATAAAACATATTCTGTCTTAGTCAATATTTTAGCATACATATATTTTTCTGATCTTGGACTAGTTAGACATTTTAGTGTGTTGTTATTTTCAGGTTTTTGACAGTGTTTGTTCACATATGAATGAGCATCATACAGCATGGAAATTTTCTTCTGGTCAATAGAATAAAAATGTAAATTAGAAAATAGTTGTGGAGTATAGTATGTACAGTGTAAAACCTTTAAGGAAAATTTCCTTGTGTAATATAGAGATGCATGTTGTATACAAATAAGTTACCATTTTATCTTTAAAAAAATGCTAGAAGGGCCTTAGATGTATTTACATTTACATACCGGGCGATGTGTATTATAATGCCCTTTTTGCTCTCAAGTTTGAGCCAGGTCAACTTGATTAGAATAAATTGGCTCGACCATAGATGGGCCAGTAGGTATATTCCATCTCGTTTCACCTCCGAAGATTGCCTTCTGCAAACATACATCCTTAAATCCTATTCGGAAGTTAATCAAGATAAAAGGCTTCTTTAATTCATTTATATTTAAGATGCTTCCATATTGAAAACGAAATTGAAATGTTTAGTTTTATTAAGACTACATGTAGTTTATTTTTTGAATGATAGCATGATACCCATGCATTTGGCACCTTTGCAATTTCTTTACATTAAAGGAAATGCAAGTTGAACTTGCCTGAATTACACTGTGAAGTTATTCATAGAATTTATTATATTAGGAATTAGTGCTGATGAAAAAGAAAATAATGAAAAGAAATTAATGAGCACCCTTTTTTACTTACACAAAATTAAACAAAATTTGTTGTTATCCATGTAAGATATTATTTTTAAAGCAAAAACCCTTGTACAGTGTACATGTAAAAATTTAAGGCATGGTGAAAGGATTTGTAATGCATTAGTAGTTGGGAAGCATTTTATATTCTCTATTTTGTGAATGTTTTTTAATTCTTTCTTCTGTTTGATTCATTTGTTAGTTTTTTTTTTTCATAGGGAGATGGGACATGAGTCCACAATATAGAATTATATTCTACATAGACCAAAGAGGTTTAACCAACACTTTGAAGGGAAATACGAAGAAATTACCTTCTCATTTCGAATTTTAATGCAATTCTCTTTTTTTTTCCCGTCCACATAGAATGCATTCCATATCCAGATTATATCAAATATCCTCAAACGATATCAATTTTCGAGATCCTGGTTATTAAGTTGTGATGAAATTTGACATTGCCAGATTTTTCATTATTGTGGAATTGAAATTGCATTTCTTGTTTAGAAATTGAATTCCACGTTGTAGCAATTTTTCTTTTATTGGTATATTAGAAAGTAAAAGGGCAATAAACCTCTGGCATTTTATCTGTAGGCCTACATGTCGGTTTAGTAAGTGACATTTTCTATTATGTATTAGAAACAAAATTTTCATTTTTTCCTGTTACATTTTTTAGACAATGCCTACAGTTTGAATACAAATTGCCACTTTCACCTCATCTAACACTAATTTGATATTAATAGAATTAAAAACACTTTCGAAGAATTATGTAGGTCATGGGACGATAGATCTTAATGTCATATCTTGAACTGTGTTAGCATCGCAATCGGAAGCCGGTTACAATTTCAATAGCATTACAAAGGAGCATTGAATTGGCATTCGGCTTAATTTTATGGAAATTGATATAATTTGATTCAATTGTGTTAATTTTTTATAAAATCGTTTTAAAAATAAATACTGTGAACTACATGTACAATCTCTTCTATGCAGTAACATTGTTACTAATACATATTGATAAGTTGATAATCAAAAATGGATAGTAATAATATGCATCAAATAATCAATGGTGAATGTTTCTTGAATATCTTACAATAATCCTTTAATATATTTGATGAACAAAATATGAAAGTTTATCCCTCTTTTTCATATTTTCTAACATTGTTCTCCTCCCAGAACAATGGCTTTCCAACGCATTATCTCGCATTTTCTCGAAGCATCCACACAATTTTATTCATCCGGATTGATAATCGCACACATTCATTTTTTAAAGCCTGCGACCAGATTTAATTACTGTGCCTGACAATATCATAGAAATACTTCTTTTGTGAATGATTGATGAATTATGCGCCATTTTGGTTTGTGCCCAAAAGAATTTTGCCGGCTGATCTGTCAAAGTACACCACAAAAATTTATTCAAATAGAGGATTGGGATGAACCTTTCTTTCCAAAGATCAATATATTTTATGAACCTACAAATGTACACTATATGAGGTCACCAATAGTGGAAAACTTGGTGTAAGCTTGATTCATAGCATGTAATTGAAATGTAAAAATATTATTCTACCCCCTAGGATGATAGATGTAATTTTTTTCCTATTTTGGGTTACCATTTATCTTTTGTATGCTGCTTTTAATCTATACTTGGGAAAGTCAAGGTTATGGATTGAGCTCAAAACTAATTATTTGGCCTTGGAAATTTGATCACACAATTCACCTTTCCAACTCAAACCCACCGTCCACTTTTCAAACAAACATATTACTGTTTACCATGTCATTCGAGAGTAAATAACTCTCCTTTTGCCATCTTATGAAATCATCAGTTCTGCTTTCCGGGCTGTCGAGTCCCACCCACCCGACGGATGCAATTTAACGTCATGCCCAGGATAATTGCTTGTAACCTATTGCTTTATCCCTGTAAAACAGTATTTGATAACCTTTATATTAAGACTGCCTGTGTGCCTTGGCCACTTTTCTGTGCTCCTTGTGTGACTACAATAATGGGTTGGTAGAGTTTTTGCAACAATCCATCAAAGCAAATATTTAAAACAAATATTTGAGCAAAATGTCATTATCAGTTGGACACATTTTTACTTGTTGACTGCTGGAGCTGGAAAGTCCCCTACACAAGGCTACGGGAATAACAGAATTCGGTACTCAATGTGTTAAGCAATGTTGTTCAGACCACACTGTGCCTTTAAAGTAATAAAAATGAGATGTTTAGTAATCTTTCCTTAATGTTACTCTGAGAGCTGAACATGATGATACATTATAAAAGATTAAATGAGGCCAATGCCTTCAAAACGCTTTTGTGCTTGTGTCAGAAATGATGGATAATCGGTCGATAACTTTGCTTTTCATGGCATCGTTTTATGATTGCTGGATATTAACATATCTTTTCAAATTTACTTCCATTATATTATTTTCGTGCTTGGTCATGAGTTTTACTGAAGGGAGTTAATCTCACTGTATCAGACAGCATTTTTGATGAGTCCTTTCTATATATTTGAATGGGAAAATCATAATTTGTTTATTCTGTTGTATTTCTATTTAATAGAGAAGTGTCCATCGTAAATTATACACCTCTGTTGTGCCCAATTCTTTTAGAACAGTGCAGGAAAGAAAATCTAATGACTGCAAGAGAAAGGTCTCAGTGATGGGCCAAGTTTTGGCCAAGAATCTAATAGAATTTTACTTAGAATCAGGAATATAAATGATGGAAATTAGAGAAGGAGGACTAGAGAAGTCAACAATCAATATATAAATTCAAGGAAGATGTACAGAATTAGTATTAGTTCAAATTTGGTGGAAATTATTCAATATTAAAAGCAAATTATGTCAAAATAATGATTGTTATTATTCATCACAAGTTACACAAAGGCCTGAATGGGATGAAAATCTCAAATACTATGAAAATAATATTGAGTAATTACGTTTTAAGTCATTAGATACTCATTCCTTGCTGTCCAAATGATTTTTAATGATAGAAATCAGATGCAATCATTCTATTTAAAAAAACAAGTACATGTAGATATAAAATGCAAGAAATTTTGTTTTTTGCCAAATTTCAAGGTGTGATCTGTAATCAATTTAAAACAATTTCTTGATAGGTTACCTCTGATTGGGACGACAAGTTGGAAAATAGTAATATTGCCAAATAGAGTTCTAAATAAATTTCCCACAAATTATGGCACTATACTCCCTACAGAAATTTCTAATGCTTTTATTTTTAAGTTCATGCTCTGAATATGTAAGAAAAATGTTTGATTTAAACATTCAGCACTGTATCACTTATTAACCCAATTTCCCTTCCTCACCTTACCAACTCCCATTTACTTCATGTTCTAGTTCTCCATGCAAGATGTCTGCTTCAGACAAGGTGCCTCGAGCCATTCTTGTCTTGGTTTCCTTCCAAGCAAAATCAAGACCATTTGATTAAATATAAAACAATTTGTCTTAAAATACAAAGTAGGAAAATTGACAGGATCGTCAAAAGAAATAAAATAATGATTTTAAGGATTTTCTTTCAAAAGATTCCTTTTCAAAAGTTCAATACTTATGCTCAAATATAGGCTAATCCCCCTCAAAGTTTAGTCATCTTTCTGCGGTTGTATGAATAAAAACTTGTTTGTTTTCATCTGGAGTTAAAATGTTTACCCATATTGTATATTCAGGAATCATGAAATGAAGCTATGGACAATAATATTATCAATATGATCATCAGATAAAGGATTTTTTTCACAAAATGTTAGCCTAGATGATGTTGTTTACCTACTAGTTTGTTCAGAAGTTTTGCTAGTGGGAAAGCTGTTAGTTCCCTTTTATTGAATTAAAAGCCTGATTCTGTCAAATTTATTTTTTAGAAATACCTATAAAAATAGCTCTCTGTTCTCTCAATAATATTTTTATGTGCGATAGACTTTTGTGAGGTGAATGAGTGAGAAACCTTCTCTTTAGTTTCTATTTACTTCTTGGCTAATAATAAGGAAGTGTGTTAATAGATTGGAATTGATACTTTCCTTTTTATGGTATGATAATAAGATATATGCAGGGAATATGAGATATTTGAAATGATATTTATATTTGTAAAATTAATCAAATCCTGAAACTGATCAAATTTAAGCTTCCTGTTTTTCTCATATTTTTCAGTCCATGATATTCGCCATTTTTACTGGGGGATTGAAAGTTAAAAGTACCATCAGTTATTGAATATTAAAATGGACAACTGAACAATGGATTTCTTTCATATTTGATCCTATAATATATCTGATAAACCAATTATTTTGAAGGTTATACTTTTCTCTCTAAAGTTTGAATGGTCACTGTATCTGTAGCTTTGGACAAAAAAGTGGACTCTCTTGGGGCTAGTTGACCCAATTTTGAAAAGATAAATGGGGAAAATATAGAAATGCCGTCCATCTTTTCCCAGCGTAGTTAGAGATCCATGCAGGTCAGTTTCTACATAAGATCAAGTGTGCAGAAAGGGTCAATATCAGGCCTTCCTTGCGTGGTAAACAACAGAACCGTTTTCAAATGTTTTTATAAGAATTCCCTTTGTCCAGTCAGACAATTACTTTCGACACTGTTGGGAAGAGCAGTTTGACGAAAGATCAATCCTGACATTGGGAAACCTGTGAAAAAAAGGTGTGATTTAATAGATGTTCAATCTCACCGTTCTTCTATTTTCGAAAAGCGCTTTTCTAAGGTTTGCAGGTCAAGTTTAATTTCGTTTGAAATCTGCAATGATTGTAGACTTCACCTTTAATGAGAACTCGCTTGAGGGTCCAATTTTACTTCTCTTATCTCCGCTGTTTACGCAGATAAAGAGATTCCTTTGTGATAGGACTTGCTTTTCAAAAACGAAAAATAATCAGATTTAGCTGCAGCCTAAGATTTAAAGAAAACTTTTGAGAGAAGATGGAATACCATACTTGACAAATGTGTAGACTGCTTGGCAGGGGCCTGAGGGCCACTATGATTAATTTCTTTTGCTCTTGGAATCTTTTATTCAATCTCTTTTTATCGCTCCACCTTCTGCGCTAAGATTGTTGTGCGAAGGGGGCTCAGTCCCATTATATTGCTCTGTGTGTTACAGAGGCTGCTGGAAATTAAAATGAATGTTTGGTTAATAGATCTTTCTTTTGATGATTTCCCAGTTTACCACCAAGTTCGTCATCTCTCTGATTGCATTATCTCGTCCAGACTATCCCCAAAAAGAGGTTTTGATTGCGCCACAGGGGTTTCTGTTGCAGTTTGCTGATGAACAATTGTGCAGTTATTTCTTAGGCATACTCCAAAGTTGTGTTCATACCTTCTAGTACCTAGTTAATTAGATCCTTGTTTTATCATATTATTACTTTTTCCAGCATGATTTTGTTTTTATTAATATGGAAAGTCAAACTTTATTTCTGATGAGTCAAATGCAGGCTTAAATTCATATTTGATAAAATTCCCTTCTGTTATATTCATAATAATTTGATCCAACAGGAAGGTGCAAATAGAATGTGTCTGCTTTAATAGAGAAATGTTTCTGAACCAATGCTCCTAGAACCAATCACACAGTATGATTAAAATCATGAAAATGAATGAAATCCCAAGAATGTATGATATTATTATAAATTCTCATTTTTTTTTTACATTGGGAAACTGTTTTTCATCGTTTTTAAAACCACCTGATCCAGTTTGTCAATTACCATTCAGATGTGAACACAAATATTAGTGATTGTACTGAGATATTTGTTACACACCATTGTTACGCTGTCTCGCCATGAATGCTAACCACCCTTTGATTTATATTTATTTTTACAGGTTAATGGAACATAAATCACAGGGCATCGTCATTGTTGCGGGCCATCAGAGGAGAGAACAGCGAAAATCGGTCGGCTAATCCCTCCGATAAAACGAAATCCTTCACCCTCATGTCAGAGACCTGTCTTTCTTGATGCTTACGATGGTGCGTTCATCAACGTCAAAACGCAACGAGGAATATTGACATTGGGATACGTTTTTCATTGGCGTGTTCGTATCGTAGCCCTACGGAATGAGACTGAGGTGTCTTTTAACTCTCAAATATTTGATCTGATGGAATTCAAGAACATTAGTAGACCAGGAAGAATTAGTCTGTTTTAATTCTGATCCATGCGGAATACGTCCGGTTTTCATTTTACGTGGGATTTCTTGATCGTGACGTTCCGTTTCTTTGTGTAACCTGAAGACCAGTTTCCTGAAAAAGAGGATGCATGTACTGATACAGACTTGGTAAGTTGTATTCTCTCTCATTCCATCTCATGCTTTCTCTTTGTTTTTCTGCCTCTTCTCTCCCTCTCACTCCTCCTATTTGATGTGGTGTGTTTGCCTCCGTGCCCAGGAAGACATGAAGTTTAATTTCAACACAAGCTTCTCAATGAACTCTGCCCAAGAGTGTGTGTTTGCCCTCGATAGTGCACTCACAACTCCACAATTAACCCTCAAATAAACCACATTTTTCGACAACGGGATTGAGAAAATATTATTAGGTCATTGTAACATTGAAAAGACTGCACAGCCACTCCACAAATGTTGATCTTGCGCTGGCCAAACAAGGAAATTTCATTTGGAGTATTTGCTAGTTGATATGGAGTCTCGTAAATGAACAAGTGGGTAAAAAAACGTCGAGCAACTTTGCCCGCCGAGCCAAGCATTACAGTGGAGGACATCTGCATTCATTAAATTTGAATAGAAGAAAATAAATGTCGCTCTTCCTTTACGCTGTTCACTGCTATTCAACATCTTTGTATAACGTGTATGACCAGCAAGATTTTCTTCTTTTTCTCTGCGTAATATTGACCTGCGCCTGAGCTCTAATTTTAGAAAGACGGATGAAATGAAAAATGTCATAAAATGGCCTCCTTTTCTGGAGCACTCTCTGTTGATTCAATTAATCTGACTTGTAAACAACTGGAAAATTGATTCTGGAATTGCAATATTGGAGACCTCTAGAGAATGTACATGTAGATCAATTTTTTCTCATTTTCACAAAGTATTGTTATCAGTCATACACCTGTAGGTATGAAAAATGTATTCCTTTTCTCCAGTACGCTGTGGATTTATGTATTGCACGAGGCCCCCATTGCTAAGTTTACCAAAGTTTGTAGTAATTTTTCAATTGCATCCACAGTCACGCCTGGGTATAGTGCAGTACAACGTTAATGAATTTTTTTTTTTTGGTGGAAATTAATGCTATGAGTAGGATTCAAACACAAGGAATGAAGATGTATATGACCCACAGTACTAAGAAATACTGTGTCATTCCATTATTATTTGTTTTGATAAGAAGAGTAAATTTGTCTGTGGTGTCAGGAGTGGGATGGTACATTCACATATTGTGACCTTCATAGTGTTTTCATATCAGGCTAGATGATATTACAACTAATATTTCCTTTTCTATTAACAGTACATGTGCGTACGACAAGCATGAAATGCAGCATTGTCTTCATTTAATGAGGAGAAAATTTCTTTCAGATATCTTATACATGGTATGAATATTATTATTATCTTTTAATCTACGTACAGCTGCTACCCAAATCCAACTTCTGAAATGCAGTCTATAGGCCACACATAAAATTAGTTACATGTGATATAATCCTCTTATATTGAGTGGATGGTATTTGAGGATGCCGATATTAATCCTTTTATCTCTTCATCCATGACTGCTACACCTTCTTACATGGATATGTTGGGCAATGCAATATACAGTGGTGATTCACATTAAAAATGAAGCCCACTTTTAAACGTATAGATCAGCTTTGGGAGAAAAGGCCTTTCAGATATTTACATGTAAACTTCTTTATGAGTTACAGTAAAAACATTAACAATCCTGTAATGCAGTTTTCAATAGCAAGTTATAGCATGTTAAATTTGAAAGAAACAAAAGCGACCCAGAAATGGTTTGATTATCGTGAAACAAGAATGCCAAAATACATCGCCTCATGTGCAAAATGAATGCAGTTTCACGTCCAGACACAATATCACCGGACGCTCCATTCACTTTGGCCCTTGTTGGCTGGCGGTCCTTTCATCTAGTGCCATGGTAGGAATAATGGCTGATTGGCGTTTCCAAACTAAAATACATGTAAGCCAGAATTTGGCGAAAATCTTCTCCTAATTTCATACACAGTTGTATTTATGCATAAAGCAATTTGTGAATACAATCAGCTTGTTTCACGTTGATTTCTCTATTCGGACCATTACTATACTATACCTATATAGTGGCTTTATAAAAGATGTGATATGGTACAAATTTTCTCCTTTTTCCTACCATGTAAATTTCCTCAGATTTTAAAAATCCAGTCTTAGCATTTAGTGTTATCCAAAACGTGCAAAATTTAGGCATATCTGATCATATTTACCTCGGTTTGCAACAGTTCATACCCAAATGCTTTATTGTGAGTACTTTGTTTTTTTTTTATTTTATGATTATCATGAAGAAAGTCATAAAGAAAAGAAAAGGTATATCTATTGATGATGAGAAGATTTCGAGACCCATTCCGATGCTTGTTATTGTATTCAAAATGCAACTTTATGCATTAATCCCCTTGAGAATTTAATTCTACGCTCAATCAACAAATCCCTGGACTATCGCCTGTTGTAAAGAACAGCATCAAAGCGAATCACATGATATACTTTCCAATGCAGAAGAATTTATGTTGCATAAAGAAGAAAGCGCTTGGCTTTCACAGATTAAGAACAAAAAAGTTGCCCTGTCTCGCTATCATTTTAATGCCCCATTTATTTTATCGGAATTATCCAGTCAGGAGAGATTTAAATCCATCCATGGGTGAACATCTATGTGTAACAGTGTTTGGGATATTTGGCATAAATATAATTTTTTTGTTTAATTGATGCAATTTTGTATAACATTTTTGAACGCTTGGTTAGGAAAGCATACACATAGTTGGCCAAACTACTTCATTCTGCTCTCTGACGACTGGATCACAGCACAGATGTTGAATAGTTTTTCACAACATTTTGTGGGCGCTTTACTCCAAATGTCTTGACCTTCATGTAAAATATTGACTGTTTGAGTCCATATTATTTTTTCTTCAATTCCGCAGGTGCATGTACAGATTTAGCGTTAGCTTTTCATATCCTACATCATGATTTTCCCTTGTGCCTGTGAAAAAAAGTTGGAGATTCTTATTTGCCATAAAACTCCTGAATATACCCATGGAAAACATGTCAGATTTCATCTGTCTGACTGTGGCCCAGAAGATAGAGACACAAAATTACATCAAATTACCTTCAGTCCCACATGCAGCATATTTTGATGTTCTATCAAACTTGTCTGTGAGATGTCTCTATCTGTCTATTGATTGAGGAATTACTTAAATAGTGAAGGAACCATTTCAAATGATTATTTCCCCAAAGAATATCTTTTCATCTGACTTTTTCAGGAATCCTATGAGAAGACTTCCACTGAAAGGCAGACGTTTCTTTCAATATTGTTCAAGTTATATTGTGGTGTATATATTCCTTGGCACCTACTTGTGAATGGTATTAACATGGGTTTATATCAAGTAGGCTCTACTTCTATTCCTGAAAGCCTTGTCGGTTCATAATTTTTTTTTCTCTCTTTTTTTTTTAAGAGTATCCTCAAATTTTAAAAGGAACCCTGTAGAGATGATTATAATAATAATGATAATAATAATGATAATAATAATAATAATAATAATAATAATAATAATAATAATGCCATTTGTATAGCGCCTAATCCACTCTGTGGAGTGCTCACGGCGCATTAAGAGAGAAGTAAAAGTAAGTGAGATAAACTTAAGAAGTGAACAGGTAAGTTTTAACAAGTTTCTTGAATGACAGGAGAGTAGATCAGCTTTTCATGTCTTCAGGTAGGGTATTCCAAACTGTATGTACATTTAAATCAAACAAGTATGATAATCAGTCATATGTAGCAGCATCAAACAAACAAACAAACAAATAAACAAGCATTGGGAAGAATTATACCAGAGCTTCAAATCACCTGGCCCTATTTAAAGCCAAGAGCTCTTTATTGGTGGTTACCTTACCTCTTTCATGTGTCATTTGTTTGTCTACTGTGCTTTACAAACTTTTGAGAATAAAAGGAGTTAAAGTTTGATAATTCCACTCAAAGAAGAATTAGAACTAATGAAAGCTGACAGGTATTCAACATACTAATACAGATATGCGATTGATCAACATGCTTTGATATTCTCTTAAAGGTAATGGCTAACATTGTTGAGAATTGAAATAAAATTTAGCTGAGTCAGCAGGTGCAGTGTTCATTAATCGAAGCATTTAGCCAGAACAGATACCAACTGAACTTTCCAAGTTCATTGCTCTTGTACATTTCAAGATACAAGCGATTTACAGTAACACTTCATCAGCGACTGGCCAGTTGCTGATGAATTACTGTAACACACCATGCGAAGATAAACGTCTGCAGGGATTTATGGCGAATACATCATGAGTGCGCCTCTGGCCCAAAGCCACTTGCTTTTTTAACGCTGTACTTACTATTTTTATTCTTTTTAGATACTATGTGTAAGTATTTATTATATTCTGTCATACTTACAGATATTCTCAGTTTCATAGGGTTGCAAACATTTCAACCAGTTTTAGGATGTTTTGCATTTGTGAAATAATGCCTTTAAGTTTTTATCTCCTCCCCTCCCCCTCCTCCCCAAAGAAGAAGAAAAGAATGAAATGAATGACATATTATCATCTGTATTCTGAGTGACAGCTTCCCATCCCAAGTGTTGACATTAGAGCTTACCGATGCCTTCTGTCACCAGACCATACATACTTGATGAGCCGTAACAATGAACAACCAATTATACATCCCACCTCTACACATGTCTAATGTCTTGTAAAGAAACAAGCCATCGTGTAAGGTGGAGCGTTAATAAGGATAAATAGAAGGCCCAATTATCCTATAACGGCATAATTGGCCGTCCGTTTGCTTGTGACAAAAGGGTTTTCATTCATTATTCACTGCCAACAGTTATTTACAAGTTAGTTTGTAAAGTTAAAAACTAAACAAGGCATCATGGAAATGTATAGCATAAATATATGGCGTATGAGATGACATGCTACTACTTGTGTAGTTCGCATTTTTATGAATCCGTTTAGCTTTATACATAACATTCATGGCAAATTTTTCAATTTTGATCTCCCATATAGATTGTTGGCTTTCTTTTCTAAAATGAATTTCTATGGTTATGTTTGAAAGAAACACAAAATACAACCATTTTTTCATCTTTTATGTTAGAAAGCAAGTGTATAGCCCCATTATTTGCATCCTCTAACAAAGAGGATTATACTTTATTTTTGAATAGTTTTGATTGATGTATCACATGTACACCTGTAGTTTTTATTTTTTTATTATGCTTTATACCCCCTTTCTATTTCCCTGGTGTGTTGCAATTTGTTGGCACATCACTGAAGGTTAGCAACTTTTTTTTGTTGATCTCATTTTATAAACTATTATTCTATTCTGGCAGGTGTTTTGGGTACTTCATCTTGATGCCCTGATATTATTTCCATGTAATCCCTTCTCCATTTTAACACACCGAAAGTATGAACCTCTGCTTGTTAGGGCCTGTTTTACTAAAATTTTACACAGTAACAAGGGGGGAGTTATTTTCTGTCATCCAATCAAAATCAATGATTTCAGTAGCTTAAAACACCACCTTGCATGTTGACATTCATAACAATCGTCATGAAACCAGGGCCTAAATAGATGGTCATGGCACTCTGCTCTTGGGGCATTTTACAATTTTCCCATAGTCCCCTTCCACGAGGTCCTTTTGAAAAGGTTCAATGCTGTGCCATAGCATGGACCAAACCCATGCATCAATTTCATCGGAACAAAGCCACGCTGCGTTGTAGTTTGACGTCTTCTGAGGCATCTACAATAAACTTGCGTGTGGCCTCAAAGGCAAATTGAGGCAACAAAAAGTTTTGAAATCAGTTTAATTTTCTCACTTTTTGGTGATAATGGTACTGGATTAGACAGGAAATGAGCAGAATCTTATCGTATTTGGAGATTTAAAAGTTTGTATCCGTCGGTTTAAAGTTAAAAAAAATCCGTCTCTCAAGAAAAGACTGATTTCTGACAAGTTTTGTTGGAAAGCTTGATAACATTTTATTCCAAAACATAAAGCATCATATCAATCATTTATTTGACCTGCAGAATAAAGGATTTTTCAATTTAAAGAAACAGAGTTGAGTTGCAATTTTGAAAAAATTCTAGTTGACCGCTAAATATTATATGTTCAGCATATTTCAGAATACGTTTTATTTCATGTGTTTTAGTCTAGTTTCATATTTTCCACCTCCAACAACAGTTTCAAGCATAATTACATTACAAATCAATCAACTTCGCAAGTAAATTTAACTTTTCAACAGACTTAAGAACAAATGTCCTGATCATCGAAGGTATTTTTACAGAGACATGTGACTCATAAATATTCCTATGAAGTTATGGTCCAAGCCACTTTTATTTATTTGGAAAATTCGGAATTTGGAGAGTATAAGGAGTAGAAGGACCCCAGGTTCCTTTTGGAGAGATTCTCCAGGAAGGCATATTGAAGTTAGTCTGCAAGCACACACCCTATGTCTTTGGTGTGTGCATGTGCAGAACGTGATACAGGGTATGCGCTGTGTGACTACATCACATACAGCATTGTCCTTTACTACAGCTTGCAGTGTGTCATGTAGTGAAAGATTGCATACTCTGTATCATGCTCTCACCGAAAGCCTAGGGTATGTACATGTACTTGCAGACTATTTTGAAGTTTTCCATTTTGATATATGAGAATGGGTCAAGTAGGCAGGTATTGATGGGATGTAATTTTGAAGGATTGCTCTAGAGATTGGAGGTAGCATAGGAATTTATCAAGTCTGGTGGTGACAGTTCTGGAGATAAACTTAGAACTCAGAGAAGACAGAAATAAATTAAGAAAGAATTGAAGCCCTTAATTCAAACACCAATTCACCTGTGATTTTAATTAAGCAATTGGGGTGAGCAAAACTTGGTCATGAAGAAGGGCTTTAGTGATTTGGTCTACATGTGGATTCGGAAG
>BQKZ01002530.1:51081-73153 GCA_036244855.1 Temnopleurus reevesii
GGGGGGGGGGGGGCTTATAGCTGGGCTGACAAGCAATTAAAAAATGGTCTTCAACCTATTTTTTGGGGGCCCATCCCGACCTTTTTTTTTTACTAACATTTGGTGCCCCCTGGGTGCCCCCCTCCACTGTGCACGCATCTTTATACGATTGTTGAACTCCCACTCCGTCTAGTGCATGTTCGATAGAGCTATTGACTGTCATTCCTATATAAAAATACAAAAATAAAAATTGCAGAATTCAGAGAGAAATGGATTAAGAAATCAAGATAGACAGAAATATTGATAGAAAGATTTATATATCAAACATCGTTCTGCTCGGAGATACATCTTTGAATGACTAGTCCGTGGGACGATTGTATATACGAATTTTCGGGCATAAACCTCTAACAATTATAAATGCTTAAATGTTTTCAGTATTTGTATAAAATCATCTCACGGAGTATTCACTCATAGTTTGGTTTTACATACTTTATGATAGTAGGTAGGAAGATAGATAGATAAATAGATAGATACGTAAATAAACAATGAGAGAGAGAGCGAGAGAGACAGAGAAAGAGAGGGGGGGGGGGGCTACAAAGAGAAAAAGAAAGAGAGGGAGAGAGAGAATGAGAGAGAGTGAGTGTGTGTGCGTGTGCGTGTGTGTGTATGTGTGTGCAAGAAGAGGACTTGTTGATACCTAAAGAAAGTGGGTGAGCTGTAATAAAGACGGGGAAAGAAATAGAAAGAGAATAGACATTGATAGAGAGACAGACACCGTCAAAATCTACAGGAAAGGGGTCTGGATCAAGACACCCATTCAAGAAGTGTGAGGGCGGGATCATTGGCACGCCAAGCCTCCAAAATAATAAAAACAAACGAGCGCGCATCCACATCGAGATACAATTGGCGGGAAAAATGCAAGAGAAGAAAAATCGGTATGAAATTGGCCGTCGCGTCCGCCAATCGACAGTTCCGATTATTGTTTCACTCCATTATCGTCGCCGCTCTGGCGAGGAGATCATTCCATTCACAACAGTGGACGATCGCGAGAATCAAGACGAACTCCAAACAAAGTAGCTGAAGATGGCTAACACTGGCTAAGGATCGCGACGCCAAATTTCGTCAGGGAAACAACTTCATCATAAAGATCATGGAGTAATAGGAGCAAACTGAAGTTCATCACTTAGTAAGTCGCGGAAAACTCCAGATACATTTGATTGCATCTGTTTTTCCTCGTTTAATCCCTTTCCCCAAAATGTGGAGGAAAACTCGAGTGGACATAATCATTTCATCGATATTTCACTCATTATTCTATGGATATGTTACGAAGTTTTGAGTACAGTTTGAAATTGAAAAGATAATAGAAATAGAAGGATAAGGATAACAAGTGAAAATCATCGAAAAAGCGGACCTTTTTTTGGAGTTCATGGTAATTTCCTTTGACTTGAAGGAACAGAAGTCGAAATTAAGATGATGATCCCATCTTTATCTTCACCATTTGTAAGTATAACGATTTTATTTCATAAAAGCTAGTTTGGGAATTCGGAAATATATTCATTTCAACTTCATTGGTATATGAAAAGTCAATATTTTGTTTATATTTGTTTGTTATATTCTTGAAGAGACAAATGTAAATCAATTCGGACAAAAATATTTTGATTTTTGCGGTTACTTGGCTCGAATTGTGTCTTTTCTGGGGCCTGTCACATAAAAGATGCAATTAAGCTTACGATTCATATTAATCGTAAATCTATGAAACAACTTGTACCATAAAAAGATACGATTATTGTCAATTATACAAAGCCATAGCCGTGATAAAACCAAGTGGCAGATATTTTTAGTCAGATTTCACTTTCCGGGATACATTCAACGCCTTCCTTTCCAAGATTTTTCGTGAAAAGCGCTTAGAATGAGCTCAATATGGCTATTTCCAGCAAATTTCTTCCTGTTTTTAAGCGGTTTCACGATTCCATCATCATCATCATCGTCAATATCACCGTTATAAACACAATTCAATTTGCGCGAAATCCAATGATCGAATTGTTAATTGTATTAAGAATAATTTTTAAAAATGGGAAAAGCTATATTGACCAAAGTCAGTGAAAACTGTTTTTTTTTGGTATAAATCTCTTCTGGTCTACAACAATGGCAAACACTAAATTCAATATTTTCTTGGAAAACATGTTCATATTGGTTCCATCTTTTAACTACTGAAATAAGAAATCACTTGAGGATTTTCGCCTTTAGATTAAAAGTATTGGGCGTAGGCAGTACTCACAGACTTTGTAAATCCATAATCAATGCAGGCTATTATTTATGCCATAACGTTGTACATGATTTTGTCAAAAGTAGAATCACGTTTTTCAATCTCCTTTTTTTTTTTTTTTTTTTTACTATTATCAGTTATGCTCTTGCAATTTAATCCACGATTCTCGACAGGTACGTGTTTTGAACATTAAAAATTTCCAGACAGTTCAACCCATAAACTGCTGAACATTTTTCTTGAGGCAATCGATTCCACACATAACATAGGTTACTTTGACCTTTTTTTTGTTATAAATGTTAGTGGTATGATGCTGGAATTTACACAACTTACTTTCAAATAATGTACAATATCATGGCAAAACGTGTTACAGTTTTTTTTAGTAAATGATGTTTCCTAAAACAATGCTTTGAATATGTAATTATGAGTCAAATCAAAGTGAAAGTCAAAGCCCTGTACTAAAGCTCTGTGTATATATCAATAATGAGCTAGGAAAGAATTCGACACATGCCCTAACATATCAGTCCATTGTGTAATGATACTGAAGTTTGGAAGAATTGTTTTCATCCCAGAATCATGAATGACTATTGACAACTAATATCAAATGGATGTTTGAGAAATTGGTTCATGCATAATAGTTCTGTATCCTTTTGTCATGCAAACAGATTTTTGGTATGGCAGTTTCAAGTTCTTAGGCCACAAAAGTGGCCCGCAACAGTTTATGGGTTAAATAGGAATTATGCACATCATTGTCTGATTGTTGAGGTGTCTTTAGCCTTGAAACTCGAGTATCTGTTGATATAAGACGATTCACGGATCTCAACCATGATTAAAATGATTCATGATATCAATGTCAACATTCGTAGGAGGAATATAGTATCATTCTAAAAATTCTGTTCAAGGACAAATATCACATTATTCCATTTCTAAATAGAAAAGTTTTTCGGTTTAAGCTATAATGGTGATTATTTCGGTTTTAGTGACATTATCATCCTACTTCAAAATAAACATCAATATCAATTGTCACCATATGTTATTTATTTCTTTCTATATGGTTTGTGATTATTTAGTATTAAGGAGAAGGTAGTTCATCTTAATTAATGACCCAGAAATGTGATCATGTACGACATACTAAGAAAGAAAATGGTGCACAAATGATGCAAACTTTCTCGAAAAGGGGGAAATCTGCCGCAAAACTCGAAAAGATGCAACACTGTACCCTTATGATACAATTGTCATCTTGTAATTTGAAAAGGGTGCAACAATATATCTTCGCTAGTCAGTGAGTATCAAGCGCGTACTGTCTTGTAAAATGGAGTCTCTGTTTAATGCATTCAAACCGATTTTTTTTAAAGGCAATAAATGTTTAATATTTCCTTTGTTAAAGGTGAAATGTTGCACCTTTTATCTGTTGTTTAACATAGATCCGAAAATTTGTGTAAATCATTTTAAAATGACATTGTGAGGCTTACGTTCATACCAGCAAATTTTACTTTCTACAATCTATACCACTATATTGCTAACGTGTATACACGCTTATGTTTTACTTCGTTATTATGTTATTTTGATTGCTTCGGTGGAATTAATAAATAATTGAAATTCTTGTAACATAGCATAACTATAAAATTACATTTGTATTGCGCAGAAACTATTTGAATATAATCTACAGCGCTTTTAAAAGTTATCTGTTCGGTCAGGGACATGGACATTCCACTGAATGAATGGCATTTACATGTTGCCTAGAAAAAAATCATAAAGCTTAAAGATTAATGTTGAAACAATGTGTTTTTTAGTAATTTTGTTTTGAAGATGTCAAGTGAAGATGCATTTCGCATATCAAAGGGGAGTGTATTCCAAAGTTTAGGAGCTGCACATGTAATACTCTGTATCCAAGTGTGACTTTTGTTTCACGTGTTGTTGAGAACAAACCCTTAGTGGAGAACCAACAAAACGCATACTACAACATATTTATGCGCTCATCATCCAACACATTTTCCTCAGAATTATGCGGGAGAAAATTTTCTACATTTGGAAGACATACAAAAATATTATTGCCTCTAATGAGTGTATGGTTGTTGACTGCCGCGAAAAATCCAGATGCGCCAATGCAAGGGGCGTCATTTTAAGACATCGTCTCCTATCAAGATTTTGCTATTGAAAAAATATGTTAAATCAAGCTGCCTAGCATTATGTTATTATATTGATATTAATGAAAAAAAAGCAAAGAATGCAAAAAGAAGGACATTATTCGGGCACCTTGTCGTTGAAAATGGAATAAAACGTATTATGTCGCTTTAATGTGCTTTTTTTTTTGGGGGGGGGGGGGATTTTTTTTAATTTTCCCCATTTTTTAATCACGAAATGTTGATATTGAAGCCTAATATTTTCAAACCTTAGTTTGTGTACATCATCAACCCTCTTTATTATGTAGCATTTAGAATCTGACAGTTTAGATTTCTTTAACCAAAACAATGTTGTACGATGTCTTTAACTATAGGCCCCGAAAATTCTTTGAGCCCTCACGTCTGGTCATAAAACCCCGGATAGCTCTAAAGCCCCGGTCACACTGGACCCCGGAAGCATTACGATTCACCCCGATTCTTTGTTAATTTACAGTTAACTGCCTGAGAACAACGAGTCGGGGTGAATGGTGTTGCTTCCGGGGTCCTATGTGACCGGGGCTTTAGCCTCATTTTTCACCTGCTGGAGCTTTTCGTTTCGGATTTACGAAAATTCGAAACCGGGTTTATTTGAGATTCCATTTCGAACATTCTCTTTGTCTGGGTATTAGTATTGCGGACATTGTAGACATGGATCTAAAGATTTTAATAATTTGGTGAAATCTGAGAGTTTAAGAATCACTTTAACCTCCTTTGGTCGAAATATGAGTATTATCCCAGTCTATAGTATCGTGAAGCTTCAACCGATTCCTCCACAATCCGGCTGTGATTCTGCAAGGGGGATAAAAGGGGAACCCAATCATAAGCCGATGTGAACATCGTTTCAATTAATTGCGGCAATGCATCTAAAGCCCCGGTCACATAGGAACCAGGAAGCAACTCGATTCACCCCGACTCGTTGTTCGAAGGCAGATAGCTGTGAATTAACAAAGAGTCGGCGTGAGTCGTGTTGCTTCCGGGGTCCTATGTGACCGGGGCTTTAGAATTTAATATGCAATATACATGATATATTGCAAACGGATGTCCAGGTCACATAACCCCGGAAGCAACACGATTCACCCCGACTCGTTGTTCTCAGGCAGTTAACTGTAAATTAACAAAGAGTCGGGATGAATCGTGTTGCTTCCGGGGTCCTATGTGACCAGGGCTTAAGCAGAATTTATTTCAAGTTCTATAAAAGAGAATTAATATTATATTAAAAGGGAACCACTTGATCATGATCTTGTAATGTAATTTTTTGAAATTTTCTTATTACTTCATTAACACAAAAAGTCAATATTTTGTTCAATATTATAACAAGAAATACTATTCTATACATTTTAAGCAAATTATACAGGCAGAAATTTAGAAATGGTTTGATTACAATTAAGGGAGGAAAATATGCATGTGAAATGAAATAAAGAGTTGGTATCTAATATAGATTCATTTACGTTGTTTAGTAAGTGCTTTAAAATCCCGTCTATATATTATCAAGTTAATGCATTTACTGAAATGAGTAATTAAGTTTTCATTATCGACTTTCATAGTGATTATGGATTGTTCTGGGGTCTGTATTAAACATAAAAGATGCAATTGAACTTAAGATAGATATCAATCGTATTAAGACTTTACGCGCGACTTTAAGATCGACTGGTATACCTTCTTGTGCGTAATAATTCGTAAGAGTGCGCGCATTCAGCGCAATAATTGATACCAGTCGAACGTAAAGTTGTACGTAACTTTAAGAACGACTTGGTGAAACACCTCCCTGGTATCGGAATACTTAAACCGATTCACCACAGTCCTCCAAGGGGGGGGGGGGGGGGGGGGGTTAAAAAGAACACAACCATACATTGAGCTGAACATCGTCAGCACGTTCCGATGCAATAATCATAATGCAATCTCAGCAGAGCCAGAATTTATATCAATTTCCCTCATGATTGATCTTGTAATGTCAATTTTGAAATCTACCTATTACTTCATGGACATACAAAAGTCAAGATTTTACTCATAAAGAGAAATACAATTTCATTCAATTTAGCGATGGTTTGATGACAATCAATCATGAGTTGCCATCAAATATAGATTCATTTACATTGTTTCGTTATTTTGATGAATGTTGCTAGTTTGGTATAAGGTCATGGAAATTCTTGCAATTTCTGTTTTATTCTCTTTAAGTAATTCTTTCATGTATATTTTTTTAGCATTCTAATATGAAATGGATCCCCCACCCGGGGGTGTTTCATCAAGATTTGTCACAGAGACAATTAGTCAGCGCTGACAAATTCCTTGATTGTGATTGGATGAAAAGCGCTATATCGCAGACAGTTGCTCTGGGAACTGTCGGAAAATGACTCCTTGTCGCTGCGACAAATCTTGATGAAACACCCCCTGATCTTTCCCATTACAAAATCGCAAATTTCGGGGGATTCCTGAAAGGCGTTTCGACCACACTTTGCGGACGTCTGAATCTTTAAGTCCGTGATCATGTTTAAAAAAAGAGTAAAAAGGGTCCTCAAAATATACTGCCAGATTGCTGCATGTTACGTAGACATCGATTGCGGTCATTGAGTTACCGCATTCAGATCAAATCACGCTCTTCACAATAAGAAGAAATGTTAAAGACCAGAGCTTGAGGAAAATCAACCAGGCTTCAATCGAGGGCTTGATATACATGTAGCATAAATATAGATAACTGAATGTAAAATTCTTTCTCGTTACCATAATAAAAAGCACTAAACATTATTTGTCCGCCCCCTCCCAATGCAGGGGGTGGAAATGTGATCATAATGGTGATGACGACATGCTGTGTGCGTTGCCTCGTTTCACTTCATTGATTTACACAGTTTACTTATGTACCTAACAAAAATAGATCTTACATTGATGCATAAAACCGCCTATAAAGTTATCAAGAACATGTATACAGTTAGAATTTATCTATGATGTGCTTAGTTAACTAATGAAAGATAGACCTGGGAATAGTTTTATGCACATCTTATCAATCATATTGCATAAATCGGGCCGAAAACACCTAATAGTGCGATCACTTTTCAACAGAATTTGCCGGTATCGCTGATTTATTAACCAATCAGCACTTACATTGTTCATTGAATCTGCGCCTCCTATAGAAATTTCTATTCATACCCCGCTTGTCATGCTTGTACGCGCTATTCATCACGATCGCTTCATTATTTACTTTACATTCTTGACAGATAATAATAATATTCAGTTCTTTTATAGCGCATAACACATAGCCATAGCATGTCCCTATTCGCTTACACAGCAGAAAAAGAAATAAACAGAATGGAGAGTGGAGAATAAAGATCTGCTTTAAAAAGCAAGAAAACAACGTACATTTGATATTGTGCACTGGGCTCATGTACATGCAAATTATTTGTTATCTTGCTCTGTCATTTCTGCCCTGAATAAATTACGACGGCTCGTTTCAAGAGTGAAAATCAAATTTACAATTCAAATCACGTTTTAAGGAATTTTA
Source organism: Temnopleurus reevesii (assembly GCA_036244855.1). NCBI lineage: Eukaryota > Metazoa > Echinodermata > Echinoidea > Temnopleuroida > Temnopleuridae > Temnopleurus > Temnopleurus reevesii. The sequence goes on from BQKZ01002530.1 coordinate 58,979, forward strand.
TTTGACGGAGTAACATAAATGTTAATTATACAAACTCTTTAACTATTTGAGCTCATCCTTGTTTAATTTTCAGACACATACGAGCTTTAATTGTTGTGTTCTTGGCGATTTTGTGTATCAATGTAGGGAATATTTTCGTCATATACATAAACAAACTGTGTAAATCACTGAAGTGAATCAAGACAGCGGCACACAGCATGTCGTCATCAAGTTTTTCCTCCCCCGCAAATATATGGATCACGGCCGTGCTTGGGAGGGGGTGGACAACAAGTTTTAACATAAATTTGTGCAATAGCGAAGTAGAATCTAATTTTCAATCATCTGTACCTGTATTCTCTGTCAACTTAGTTCTCGATTGAGGCATAATGTAGGCATGTGCGAATTTGGTCAAGCTGAGGTCTTTAATGCTACAGCAGCGGCTTAGAAAAAGGGGGTTGCCTGTATGTTATAGCGCCATCATAGGCTTTGAATTTGCCTGAACTATCTTAAAATTACAGTGAAATACTGATCTGAAATAGTATCAATATATTAAAGCTTGCTTGAGGTAGAAATCAAAGGACGTTGACAATTTGTGCCATTAATATTACATAAATAATTCACAATGCATATTGTGATAAGATTGTATGGGATCAAGTAAGTGTGTTCTTTTTTCATACAATCTCTTACGTTTTCCAAAACATTTATTGATTCGTTCCGTTCCTTTTAGTTATCAGAATTGCGGACACGTATATACGTCTAAATGTTGCACTTGAGCAAATCTTTAGAATTGACCACTAAGACCTATTCAATAAATACGTTTATTAACCAGTTGACTACTGAAATTTGCGATTCCTATAAAATTTGTTCAGGGATTACCTGGTTCCAGTAGCCAATCGGTTAATATAGGATTTTCCGGCCAAAATAGCAAGTTTAGCATGAATTTTAACTGTCTTTTCTTTCAAATTCGCCGAGAATCCGTCAATCCGTGGATATCACCGTTTCATAATCCTTCTACTTGCGTACAAATATACAAAGTTTTCATTCAATTGAGTGATAGTTTTTGTTTCAATTCATAGGAATTTTGACTTTTTTTGGAGAAGCTGTCATTCGATTTAGCACAAATCGAGTTTCGGTTTATTGCCACGGCGTGATCTTATCATTCAATTTCCTTTATAGCAATAATATTGACACAATTTGCATTATAAATTGATTTTAGGTATATTTGCAGTGTTCACTTGGGTTTTCTCCTTTTTATAGATCTTTTTAAAAACTTAAAGAGATTTATGTAACTGTTTCCTTCGTTTTGATTCCTTTCTTCATATTTGTTTTACTTTTGTTTGTTTTGGTTTACTTATGAATTCTTGTCATATATATAGCCAATGAAAGGTGATTAATGTTTTTTTTCTCTCAATTATAATGGTCAACGTAAAAAAAAATCTTGTCAAATTTAATCAATCACCATATAAACTGAAACAAAGGTGATTCTTTATATTCATCATCATTCCATTTTAATACATGAGGGAATAAAAGGAATACATTATGCGACTGTGTAACGAATAATGAACGGTAATAGCGGTGTACTTATACATGATATATATTCAAATTTATGTGCGTTTAACGTAGTTACGTGGTATTCCATAGACCAGTTGACAACAATAAGACTTCAATAATTGGAATCCAGTTTGCATACATTACTTGTTGCTATATCGGGCAAGCCTCGGGCAAGCTTTCGGGTTGTCAAGAACAACCTTTGTGTTAGAGGTATGCATACAATTTGCATCTATTAGTAAACCCGCCTATTCAAATGTGAACATTTTTAAAAATTTAACTAATCAATATGCAATTAAAAATCTGTACAGAAAACACACTTATTTCCCCTCTATCTTTTCATGATATTCCCATATTGATCACTTCTTCTGAATTTCCTTGCATTATCAACCTGCTTTCTTAAATTGAATGACACCTTTCAGAAAAGGAATGCTAATCGATAATTCCAAAAGCTAAAAATGACGCTTCGGTGATCGCTGGTTATTTTGAATGCTAACTGGCTCGCGTTTCTAAATTGAATGAAAAGAACTCACAAAGCTGCGACAAACATAGTTAATCGAATGAAAAAAAAATATATAACAAATTGAATGACAATTTACACGTATTAATTCGAATGAAAATTTCGTGAATTTGGCCGAAAAATCCTATATCTAACGCAGGAAAGAGAGAGACAAAAAATAACAGTATTTAGTGAAATGGCATGTTACCCTAAACATTTACCTGTCATGATCCCGGTGTTTTATCATAGTAAAAGCACTGTAAAAAACACTGGTGCTAAATTTAACACCAGCCGGAATCAATATAGGTCCATACCAGAAAAGTGTTAGAGTACGGTAACACCCGTTTGGAATCAAACTAATATCTAATCACTTACTGGTGTTGCTTAGCTCTGAAAAACACCGGTCGGTCTTTAGATATATTGATTTGAATCCAAACAGGTGTCATTTTAACACATTTCTGATGTGGACCACACTGCAAAAACTCTGGTGTTAAATCTAACACCAACCGGAATCTATATCTGACAACACCAGAAAAGTGTTAAAATAACACCAGTTTGGAATCCATTTGATATATTTCAATACCAACTGGTGTTGTTTAAGGCCTTGAACAACACCAGTCGTTGATTAAATACATTGATTTGATTCCGAACAGGTGTTATTTTTACACTTTTCTGGTGTTGTCAGATATAGATTCCGGTTGGTGTTAAATTTAACCCCAGCGTTTTTGCAGTGCAATACAGATTCCGCGGCTGGCGTTAAATTTAACACCAGCGTGTTTACACTGTGGGAAACTTAATCGATTGACCTGTAAGTCCTATTCAATCAATGCGGTTTTTTATATCTAACTCAGCAAATTGATAAAGACAGAAAATATATACATTTATTGAAATGACATGTTATATAATAAACCTTATTTTACCTGTCATGATTCCCGTGTTTCTTCGTAGTTGGGGAAACTTAATTAATTGACCAGTAAGACACATTCAATCAATTCGTTTTCAATATCTAACTTTATAATATCTAACTAATATCTAGCAAAGATATATATAAACGGAAAATAGCAGCATTTATGGAGATGGCATGTTATCACAAACCTATACCTGTGACAAGCGATCGCGGTGTTACATATATGAATTAATGGGAAACCTAATCGAAACGAAATTACACCATGATACATGCTTTTAGGGTAATCATTTGACATTTCAAACCAAGCAAAAGACAAGTTGGTTCATATTTCTTTGTGGCTGATAACCGCTGCCATGGCTTGGGAAAGCGACCTGATTTCAATTCGCAATGGGCAAGTTATTTGACCCAAAATACACCGAATTAATTAGGGCACCCATTAACAGAGTGACGGGCAGAACAAGATCGGTTCAGAAAAGGTTCACTTTGATAGGGTGTCCACACATTAACCTGTTTATTCATTTACAGGATTTTCTTTTTTTTTTCTCTTCAAATTTAGTGTATAACTTTTAGTGTTTATTATACAGTCTTCGTTCCTTTTTTAATTTCAGTGTATTTCATAGGCCAACAATAATGTGGTTGGTATTTGTTGATAAGAACAGGCATGCTTTAGAACAACCGAAAAGACTCTTTAAGTTTGTATGTAAAAGAAATTATTATTTCCTCTTATTTTGTGGAAAATGTCACATCTGTTCATTGAATATACAGGGAATCTATCATACCTTGTGATCAATGAAGCCAATTGTGAAGGTCAGAATGAAGTTATTTACATTGTCCAGTTCCATTGTATCTTATGCACACAGTGATGTGCGGTTCAGCATCTCACAAAACCCGGTCAATTAGGGTTTTGATCCACCGTGAATAGCAAAGCCACAATGGCATGAAATTCAAGGAATGTGCAATATATTCTGACAATTCAGTTTACAAAAACGATGTTTTTTTTTATATAGAAAGTATTATATAATGCCTCTCGGGAGTGTATGATATGTGTACCATAGTTTTCTTCTTCAATAAAGTCGGCCATACTTCTGAATTTGACATTGAAATTATACAAGTGAAATATTGTCCTAAAATTGAGATAGCTCGAGGGTTAAACACAAGAGTCATCATCATGTTACTTTAGGGGATTGTTTGCATGAAATAATACCAAGAAGCAAATTGGATTGAATGGAATCCATTGCACAATATTTCAATCATATCTAGGCTAGAATAAAGGAAATGATTTTGATAAATATTATGCGGAGGCAAAACAGAGAAATCTTTAACAATTTATTATAAATATCATATATTGCCATTAGCTCATAATTGCGCGGTAACCGAAAATTGAATCCTTTTCATAACCTCATTACACTCAAATTTCAAAAGAATCTACATAAGAGACATTGAAATTTTAATTATCAGGAACTTCGGAACTAGGCGCGGGAGGGGGGGGGGGGCGGAGCCTGGGACTGCAACCCCCTCCCTTTTTAAATATAAATGCACGCAAACATAATTATGACAGGGTGTAAAATACTGTATAATGGAGACCCCTCCTCATTTTAAGATGTTCCGGAGTCTTTTATTAGTGATGCAATTTAGAAAAAAAACCCTTCGAAATGCAATAGGAAACTTGCCACTGGCAAACCAATGAATGCAAAAAAAGAAGAAAAAAAGCAAGAAAAGAGTGGCAAATATAGATAAGCTATCCATCTAGTGTGGAATAGATAGACAGGATAATACGGTATAATTTTTTAACTATTTTTTTTTTGCTCGCTCATTTTAGATTTAGTGACATTTCTTCCAACCAACTGGTAAATTTAAATTGCACATAATACTATTTACAATTTTAAGAATAGGCCAGAAATTATAGAAACATATACAATACTCACCGACACATTTCCTCACAAACAACCCGAAATAAAATGATTTTTTATTTGTTTATGAATATTTATATGGTACATAGCCAAATGGCTTTGAATTTTACAACCAAATTTTGTTTGAAAGGACAAAACCAATTTTCCACATTTTCATGTTGAGTGTGCCGAATTTGCTAGAAAATCCAAAAGTAAGTTAGAGTGATTGTTGACGTAATAGTTGTTCATATTTGGGAATCAGAATTGAAATGCTGATGGGCTCTATTGAATTATGATTTGTATTCCAGATTTTGTACGGAAACAGATGCTTAACATTTGCGATACAGAATTATCACAGTACTGAACAGAACATGACGATCCCCATCATTGAAAATCCCCAAATTTGATATATATATATTTTTTAACTTGAAAAAGACATACCAGGGCCCCATAACATAAAGGTTTGCGATTAATCGCTATTTGATTTTGCGATCAATCGCAAACTTTAGTACACGATTGCCATAGACTTGCGATTGATATCAATTGCTATCAGATAAGCAATTAATCGCAAACCTTCATGTTACGGGGCCCAGATCGTTTTTGTTTTGTTTCCCACTTCAAATTAGGAATTTATACGAAATCTGGATTTGATCAATTTTAATAGAACGTTTTAATGTTCTGTTTGGTTCTGTTTTGGTTTTTTTTTTTATTTGATCTGATTTGATTCATCTATTTTCCATTCCATTAACTAAAACGACAAATGATTGCACAGCTTAAATTGAATATTAATAGTACAAAACAACGCAAACTGTGGTTTGATATATTTTTGATTACAGTGTCAACTTATATCACCCTCTCCAACTCGTCTATGACTTTCTCAATGGTCGGCCGACAGAGAAGGGAGCTCTGTCGGCAGATGTCGGTGATAATTTTGTTTTTTTTTTAAGATCAAAGTCAGTCATATAAATATAACTAATTAAGATTTTATATGGGTTTCTATATAGTCGTTTAGTCATTTTACATGTAATAGGAGGGACTTTTGGACTTTCAAGAACAAAAATGCTGGTAGCTCATTAGATTGATTTGTGTTATTTATGTAATAGAGGTTGATTTTCGTCAAGTTTGCAAATTATTACATCCTTATTTTAAGACAAAATTAAAATTTCTTAAGGTTTGATGAAGATGGAAAAAGTCCGTGCTAAAAGGTGCGGCTCGCAATTCAGCTGTTTTATTACGATGTTTTCGAAATTGGTGGACAAGCGCTTGTGACAGTGGAAAACGAGTACACATCTGATGTGAGCATAAAGTGATGAGCACATCAGTTTCGCACTTGTTATTTGTTGAGCACGTGCACCCGATCTGCTTTCCTTTTCAGTTGTTCATTTGCCACCGTCACTGACCGTCCACCAATACCCCACCATATCCTAACTGACTTAATTTGGATTTTAAGGCTTTTGCAGACGTTCGTTGTCCTTTGTGTATGAGCCCAACATTTTAAGAGTGTATATCAAGCACCGAACTGTCAGCAAAAAAAAAAAAAAAAGCAAAAAAGAAAAAAGAAAAGCAAAATGCAACCCGGCAATGAACCAATTCATTTCGAAGCCACATAGCCATCAAGCAATGTTCGGTATGATTGATGAAAATATATACAAAGAAACAGGTCCATTTATAAGAATTACTCAAAATACAAAGAGATATACGAGTAATCCTTCTAAATTAAGACTCCGGGCGACAATCCTTCGTCTTCACATTTCGCGGCACTTAATTTTTCAGCATCATTTTTTTGACGCAAAGGTATTATTTGAGTGTCTTCCGAGGGTATTCTTTTGATATATGAGTGATGGGATTATAAAGTAATCGCAACGTTAAGCCCCGGTCACATAGGGCCCGGAAGCAACACGATTCAATAACACGACTCTTTGTTTTGAGGCAGTTAACTGTGAATTAACAAATAGTCGTGTTGAATCGTGTTGCTTTCGGGCCTCTATGTGACCGGGGCCTTAAGGAGAGGCAGTCTTCGATATGGGGAAATATGTTTTTTGATAAACAAAGCCGAACTTGCAATATGGTAGAGTTAAAAAGGTGCAGATATTAACAATAGTTTGTATTCGATATAAGAAAAATGACAGAAGGAAGGGAATCGCTGCTTGTAATGAGAGAGAAAGCCTTAAAAGTACTAGTCCACATAATTTTAAATCTTAAAAGATCTCAACTTCCCGTTGTTAAGTGATGCATGTTTAATAACTTGCATGAATTATGCTTTGAAATTTTTTTTGCTTCAGAATAATCGTTCATTGATTTAAAAAAAAAGCTAAATAAAACTAAAACATCTCCACACTAGCATTATCGACCAATTGACGGCAATATAATTTTTTTATAGATATCCCGCTAAGTACATGTGTGGTTTTCTGTCCCGTTCTGTTGGTTTTCAAACTTCTGAATACGTATATCTCAAAGGGCCTGACTGCTTGTTTCGAGTTTTGTTAACCAACCGCAATGTAAAGCCTGCGTCACACCTTTGCGTTTTTAGCTTGCGTTGGCCTATCGTTTTTGGAAATAAAAAACGCTCCCTTGACGGACAACATAATTACGCAGAACAGACAGTGGACTGACCAGAGAGTATTAACTACTCTATGGGACTGACGTTCGGCTTGCGCTCAACGAGCGTATATACGACGAGCGTCAGTCCACCGCATGACCTGCGTCTTTGTGGATCAAGGGAGCGTTTTTAACTTCAAAAACGCTGGGCCGACGCAGGCTAAAAACGCAAACGTGTGATGCAGGCTTTAGACAGCGGTTTTAATGACGTTTCAGATTGATGAAAACTTTGCTGTGATCGACATTGACTAAACATGCGGAAAAGTATATCTAAAATATTGACAGTATAAAGAAATTAATGTGAAAATGGGCTGACATAATCACAAATTGCTTTACATGCATGAAGATATTGTGCGGAAGTAGGAGACGTATTCTGACATTGCAGTTTTAATTTCACTACTAAAATATCCCAACGTTTATCAGGGGCCGATCCAGGAATGTAAAAAAAAGGAGGGGGGGGGGGTATGGCGTGGCACATGTGTCAATTTTTTTTCCGAAAAATGAAAATTAAATATCCTTAAATGGGATTTCCTGGCATCTGAGACCATAATTCTAAAATATATATTTATAAATATATAGAGTGAGTGCTACCGCCTAATTCCCTCTCGTTTTCCCCTTTTCTTTCATATTTTTGGCCAAAAAAAATAAGGGGGGGGAGCGTGCGCCGCGACGCCCCTCCCCTGAATCTGCTATTGTTTATACTGACTGACAGCGCAGCGCTGTTTTGGCACTATGCATTTTGTGATTGGCAAGCGGCACTTCTGCAGCGAGAGGTAGTGTTCTTGCGAGAGAAAAAAACTGACACCCGGTGGTTTTTTTTTATTAAATTTTATTTGTTAGCGATGACTAAGCCACATCTGGGTCAATTTCATTCTTTTAAAGATTGTAAGTATACTCTCACTTGTAATTGAAGAACTCTATTCCCAATGTATTACTTTAGTATTCTGAATATGGGACACACTACTTGTTTCGATCATGTCGATGATTATAGTATTCAACCACAATGTTGTACTGCGGTTTTACTGGCATTCCTGACTGATGACACTTTGCAGGGACTGACATTGTCTACAAATATGCTTAAAGGTATACATCTGCAACTGTAAGGAAATTCATAAAGAAATTGTTGTGAAATGAGCTTAAAGGGGAACTACACTCAGGTATTAAATTGCTATCATTAAACGGAGAAAAATAAGATGAACAAACTGTGAAAATTTGAGCAAAATCGGATAATCCATTCAAAAGTTATGAATTGTCAAAGTTTTGATTTACACCCCTCATAGGCTCCTTAAATTGGCAAATGTACAGGCACAAAATGGCTGCCAACATGGAGAACCCTCCATTCGCTTTGTACACAAAATTTCATATTTTTCTCTTTTTCTAGAAAAGTAGACAAAATTTTGCTTCTTCGGTTAAATATATTATAGCCACATAATAATAATAATAATAATAATAAAAATAATAATAATAATAATAATAATAATAATAATATAGCATTTAAACACGCCATCTCTCTAGTCACCTATTCAGAGGCGCGAGACAAATTATCTAATATTATTACCCGGCCATAGCATAGCTGCCAAGTAGGCGCTTCTGCATTTAGAAGAATAAATTCCTGCCGGTACCCATTCACCTCACCTGGGTTGAGTGCAGCACACTATAAGTTAATTTCTTGCTGAAGGAAATTAACGCCCTGGGAGAGATTCAATTCTGCAAGCATTCCAGAAAGAACGGGGTTGAATTCTCATTTGAAATATGATATTGATCCATTTTCAATAAATTTATATACAAAGTGAATGAGGAGTTCTGCATGTATGACATCACAGATTATGCTAATTAGCTATACGCATGCCAATTCAAGGATGCCCAGCACAGGTGGAAATGATAACTTTGAAAATTCATAACTTTTGAACGGATTATCCAATTTTGCTCAAATTTTCACAGTTTGTTCATCTGATTTTTCTCCATTTACTGACATTACATTATTGTCTGGGTGTAAACCCCTTTAAGAAGTTGCATATTGATTTGCATGCACGGAAATGAATGTGTGCAAAATTTGGCGATAATTTTCCAGGGGAGGATCTAGCTTTTTCTCCAAGAGGGGGGTTTTGGATGCCAAGGTTGTTAGCGAGGGGGTGGGGAGGGTGTATGTGAGAGGGGATGTGCCCCCTCCAACATTGTGGAGATTTTTCATTTTAGGGCTGCCAGCTGTCGATTTTAAGTATACTTAAATGCTCTTCAATTGTCATTTTTTTTTACTTGGGAGCCCTATATAGGGACCCTCGTGGATCCGCCACAGTTTTCGCACGCATTCTAAAGCCTCAATGTCACAATCAAAAGGCCCCGATTCCCAATCCTACACTTATTGTCCAGCCGCATTTTTGTACCGAGAGGCAGTGTTGGCCGAATATAACCGACGCACGGTGTCATATTATTTTTTTGCGGTGAAAATGTCTCTTATGTCGATTTTATTCAAACATATCATGAGAAAATCTACTTCATTATTGAAAAATTGTATGAAATGAATATTTGAACTGGAGCTCACAAAGTAATTAAATATCGTAGGGTCGTAGGGTTGTAGGTTCGAGTCCCACCCATGGCGTTAATTTCCATCAGCAAGAAATTCATCCACATTGTGCTGCACTCAACCCAGGTGAGGTGAATGGGTACCTGGTAGGAATATNATTGGCAACTGATGACGTCATATGTGCAAAACTAACCATTTATTACATTCATATCAATGTTATAAAATGTTAATTTTTTCCCCAAAAATATGATTTCCTCAAAACTTTAACCGTAGGATATTTTTATGATAGATATGTAGATCCACTACTTGCATGTTTATATTCATCAGTTCATACAAACTTTGCGAATTTCTGTAAAAATTATGAATTTTGCGCCATATATATAATGAAAACTCTGGTTAGTTGTGCACCCATGATGTCATCAAATTGGCAACATCTCTGGAAATTCTCACTGATTTGCCCATTTTTTCAAATCTTTAAAAATTCATAACTTTTTAAGTACTTGTCCGATTTTCTTCAAACTTTCCTTGTTTTACTCACCATTTTTTTGTTTCTGTTGAAAAAGTTTTATCTTTGGATAGACTCTTCTTTTAATGGTAAATTATGCAGAAATAGAAGATGAATTCATGACGCTAAAACAGGAGACATTTTCAATTTCCGTGAATGAAAACGGAAGGAGGACAACATCTCATTGAGAATGACAAATTTCGGCAATTTCCTGATAAATTAGTATAAACATAAAAAGTCTGACCGCGTCACTTTGTCTTTTTCTTGACAACCCATCCTTTTCCAGTGTCCATGTTTGAAATGAAGATGGATAAGGGTAATCAAGGTCTGAAACCCCCGTCAGATATTTGCGTTAATAATCAAAGAATATCCAACGCACATTTCAATAAAAAAAAAATAAATAAATAAATAAAAAAGGTAAAATTTGCCCAACACTCTCGGCAACATACTGTTCACACAGCTATTGGTTAAAATGTGTCCAATCATGAGGAAATCGGAAAAAATCCAACATAAACCGAACTTATTTGACACACATATGGGTTAAAATATGCCCGACTGACGATAAAAGTGCAAAGTTTCACGATAAGCTGGACATTTTTAACCAGCAATTGTGTTGACAGTTGTGTTGGCAACCTTTTAAGAGTGTAGATCATATCAATTTTATAACATTATGCCGCGCAAAATCCAGGGTGTTAAGTAAACACCCACTTGGTGCTCATATCGGGCAACACCAGGAATTTGTTAGATCAACACCAGCAAAGAATTAAATTGAATGCATTGGCGTTATAGTTAATCTATCCCGGTATCAAAAGCATACATTTTATTCCACAATACACTAAATTCAATTAAATTCCTTGTCGGTGCTGCTCTTATACTCTGTATCTGCACAATATGAACACACTCGCATATATCCCTCAAGTTGGACGGTTCACCATTTGAAAATATGTAACAGTACCGCCTTGTCACGAACGCAAGTTCTGATGCCCTAATATCCATTGGTCAATAAGAGCGACGTACAGCTCAGTCGGTAGAGCATCTAGATTTGAATGAAGCTACCCTTGAGACGATATAATATATTTCTGTGAAATAAAGCGTGTCATTTGATAATAGCTCCGTACGACATGTATTGTATCACAAGCCGGTTCTAATTTGATAAGCATTACAAAGAAGCATTGAATTAGAGTTACGGAAATAGATTATATCATGTTCCTTCAGTTAAAAAAAAAAACCTAATATGTGCTCCCATTGCATTAGAATAGCACCTATTTATTTTTTTAATGTGAAGCAAATTTGTGACTGAACATCACCCCACGTACGTAATATTTTTGGTGTTTTGTTACCCCTCTTGGAATACGTTACGTTGACTTGTTGGCTGGACATTATTCATCAACCTGTATGCTTCTCAAATTGTTACTGATTTGGGCACACAATACCACCGGTCACTCCACCCAATTTGCGTCGACCCCCCCCCCCCCCTGTGCGATTTATTTAGCGCACCAATCGGCCGATCGGCACTTTCGAAGTAAATACGCCAGAATGCGTGCGATAATCTTCTCCTAGTTTCGTACACTGTGATATTTAGGGATGTAAAGCAATTTGTGAATACATCAGCTCGTTTCACATCAATTTCTACATCACGACCATCACAAATCTATACCTTTAAAGGGGCACAGGTCTTTTTATTTTTCTTAGTGTGAAGCAAATTTGTGACTGAACATCACCCCACGTACGTCTCCCGTGTAATAGTTTTGGTGTTTTGTTACCCCTCTTGGAATCATGTTTGTTGGCTTGCCTGGCTCGGACATTATTCATCAACCTGCATGCTTCTCACATTTTTGCTGATTTAGGCGATGGAAAATGCAAAGCCGGATTATCTATTTCGGAAATGAGCGGGAAAGGAGGAAAAGAAAAAAAAAGACGTTATTGAGAATAGGAACAATATGTTAATATCCGCCACGTCAATATCTTCCCTTTTCTTCTTTCATTTTGTTCTTGTTTTTTTTTGTTCTTCTAATTCATCTCCCCATCCTCCTCATTCTTTTTCTTCTTCATCTACTTCTTGTTCTGAATGGTCGTCACCGTCGACGTCGTCTTTTTCTTGTCTTCCTTTATCTTTCTCATCATCATCATCATCATCATCTCCTTCTTCTTCTTCTTCCTCTTCTTCTATTTCTTCTGCTTCTTCTTCTTCTTCTTCTTCTTCGTCATCATCATCATCATCATCATCATCATCATCATCATCATCTTCATCATCATTATTATCATCATCATCCTCATCCTCATCATCACCATCTTCTTCTTCTTCTTCATCATTATCATTATCATCTTCATCATCATCATCATCCTCATCATCACCATCTTCTTCTTCTTCATCATCATTATCATTATCATCATCTTCATCATCATTATTATCATCATCATCCTCATCACCCTCATCATCACCATCTTCTTTTTCTTCTTCATCATTATCATCATCATCATCATCATCATCATCATCCTCCTCCTCCTCATCATCTTCTTCTTCTTCTTCTTCTTCTCCTTCTTTTTCATTATCATCATCATCATCATCATATCCTTCTTCTTCTTCTTTTTCTTAGTCTTCTTCATTCTCATCATGACCATCTTCTTCTTCTTCATCATCATTATCATTATCATCATCTTCATCATCATTATTATCATCATCATCCTCATCACCCTCATCATCACCATCTTCTTCTTCTTCTTCATCATTATCATTATCATCTTCATCATCATCATCATCATCATCCTCATCATCATCATCTTATTCTCCTTCTTCTTCTTCTCCTTCTTTTTCATTATCATCATCATCATCATCATCATCATCATATCCTTCTTCTTCTTTTTCTTAGTCTTCTTCATTCTCATCATCCTCATCATCACCATCTTCTTCTTATTCTTCATCATTATCATTATCATCTTCATCATCATCATCATCATCATCATCATCACCATCTCCTTCCTCTTTATCATCATTATCATTGTCATCATCATCATCTCCTTCTTCTTCTTCTTCTTCTTCATTATCATCATCATCATCATCATCATCATCATCATCATCATCATCATCTCCTTCTTCTTCTTTTTCTTAGTCTTCTTCATTCTCATCATCCTCATCATCACCATCTTCTTCTTCTTCATCATCATTATCATTATCATCTTCATCATCATCATCATCATCATCATCACCATCTTCTTCCTCTTCATCATCATTATCATTATCATCATCTTCATCATCATTATTATCATCATCATCCTCATCACCCTCATCATCACCATCTTCTTCCTCTTCATCATCATTATCATCATGATCTTCTTTTTCTTCCTTCTTCTTCTTCTTCTTCTTCTTTTTCTTCTTCTTCTTCTTCTTCTTCTTCTTCCCCTCTCCCTGCCCCCATTTACTTTATTATTTTCCTTCTTCATGTAATTCTTCATCAACTATATCCTGAATCATCCTCATCATCGTTGTCTTCATCGTCTTCTTCTTCGTCGTCTTCTTCTTCTTCGTCTTCTTCTTCTTCTTCTTTTTCTCCTTCTTCTTCTTCTCCTCCTCCTTTTTCCTCCCCTTCTCCACCCATACACAATTTTATTTTTTCCTTCATCATGTACTTCTTCTCCAACATCTTCTCCTTCTTCTTTCAGAGGAACGAATGGAATGGGTGGCATTCTTACAATTTGTGTATGACACATTCGGCTAGTTTCACAATC
>BQKZ01002531.1:0-33594 GCA_036244855.1 Temnopleurus reevesii
TGTATGGTTGAAATTATAATGAATGAACTTACAAGTCTAATAGCAACCCATCTCTGAGCGGTCACAAGGTAGAGGAACACTCGGTTGTTCACCAAGATGCGATCTTGCGCAATTTTGAAGAACCTTTTCTCATCTCTGAAAAAAAAAATAAACCCAAATTAAATCGAAACCATTAGATCTACGCTATGCATGGCAGTTTCAGTTTCATTAACAAGAATTTCATGGACTTGTCCATGATTCCTCAATTTTCCGAGGTAGTTCGAAATGCAAGAAGAAAAATAGGATTCGGTTCTAATAGAAATGGAGGAATAAAATATGACAGTAGTACATACACTACTAGTACAGCAATAGCAGTCAGAGTAGGAGGAATATGTCTCGTAGCTGGGTAAAGCACAACATTGTAATATAATTTAAAAAAAAAACTACCGAGATGAACTCGACCGATTCAAGCATTATTCACTTGTGTTCGAAATAATTGCAAAATTCTGACGATATAAAGAACTAACTTATTTACTTTAAAGAATCGAATTCGAAGTAGCAGTAGGATAATATTAGTGTCCGTCGTTGTCGTTGTGTTCATAAGAGCAGTGGAAGTGAAGTGATGGTCGAGTAATCGTACAATTATTATTAATATTATATACTGTATCATACTTTTTGCCTACCATACTTGTTAATAAGAATACATAGAAGGCTTACTGGAATGCTCGTATAATGGGCAATCCTCCGAGTGTCTCCGAGAAATGATGAAAGATCGGCGAACGAGTTACGCTCTCACATCGTTGCAGTTCCCTTCAAATAAATAAAAGAAAGAAAACAGCTAGCTAGTTAGGATTGTAATGACAATGACAATCATATTGGGTGCAGTTGTTAACATTTGAGGGTTATATAACGATTTCTGATATAAAAAAAATCAGGCGCTTATGTAGGATCCTACTAATTCTGTCGTCGGCGAGCTGTCAAGCCAACCTAACCCCTACCCCCACCCTCCCAAAACACCCTTACGATATGTTCCTACTCCACTTACTTATTTTCTTCTTTTTATTTACAAGGGCACCCTCCTCTAAGCATCATACGTGTGAATATGTATATTCATATATATAATTATACCAAACGATTTACGAGAAATTGTCAGTAATACGGTATCAAAGTAAATCTTTCATGTCATGTATTAGAAACGCATCGTTCGAAATAATCGCCTCAGTTAGTTATCTACTTCTGATAACAATAACAATAAACGAACTTTAAGATGCCATTCCAGTATATAATTATATATAATTATATATACTTATTCTTTTTATATATTTATATTATTATATATTTATATATAATTATATATACCGAGATTAATCTTCTACTTATTGCTTTATCTTACCTCGACGTCGTAAGATAATACACGAGCAGGACGATGAAGGTGACGACGGTGGGGATGACGAAGATAATGAAGTAGATGTTGACGACGATGTTGACGACCAGGGAGGATAACACCATGGAGAGCGTGTTTATGAACATCCTTATACTTTGGATGATTCTCTAAAGAAAGATTGTCCATTCATACATTATTTTATTAATGGATAGATTAGAATTGTTCAATTTTAATTATCATGGTTCAAAACAGATGCTAGGTTTTTTTTTAGTTATTATCTATTTCCTTAAAATTAAGTCGAACGCCAATTCAATGCTCCTTTGTAATGCTATTCAAATCGGAACCGACTAGTGATTGTTGTGTCGGCACAGTTCAATATGAGGCGTACGGATCTATTGTCCTATGACCCAGTTTATTTTCGGAAATCGTTTCTATCGTTTAGTTAGTCCATGTAAGTTAAAATAAACATATATACAAGTTTCAAATGTAAAACACCACTTTGTGTTATATTGCAATAATCATGGTATTTGCAGTGTAGATGTAATAAGAAATTCTTTAGGTGTATTTCATATTCAACACGGTCCTTGATCGCATTTAAATCAATCTGGGGCCTGTTACATAAACCAAATTTGCAATCAATCGCAAATTATAGTGCAGGATTTACCATGAACTTACAATTGATATCAATCGTACGATCAATTGGAAATCTAAATCGTACGGGGTCCTTATAATTTCGAAGAGAAAGTATGCAACTTCACATAATACACGATTCCGTTTAATGCCGAGCTGACTGATTTGGAAGAAATGTTGTTTTTTCTATTTTACCTGATCAATCATTTGGGTATCAAAAGACAATCTGTTCATAAATCGTCCAGTCGGTGTCGTATCAAAGAACCTTTATGGAAAATAGAAAGATTGACGTAAATTTAAAAATCGATTATGATTTTTTTACATTTAACAATGATGAGACGAACATATTTTGTACAATATCTTTTAAAAAATCTGTTCTTCGCTCCTAATGTTTTTCCAATTTTACCTGAATTTTTAATTCTATAAAATAAGCAAACTGATTATTGTATTGCTACACGAGACCAATATCTGTCACACGATGGCAATATATATGTCGCTATGTCGGTTTTTATGTACCAATGCACTGAAATTATGAAATCAGTTATAAGCACATCACCTTATTGGTAAAGCGACGACTACAGCCAACATGTTGAAGTTCTATGACATTTACATATAACCCGAAGCCAACTTGCTCGGTGCTATGTCGGGTTTTCGTACTAAAGCAACGATTCCATGCAATTTATCGATTCATGAAATGGATTACATCTTGAATTGTTCACCTCATTGGTAAAGCAACGATGTTATTCAATAATATTTTGAAGTGCCATATAACTTACACACCACCTAATGGCAATACATTCGTTGCTATGTCGGGGTTTTTGTACCCAGGAAACGGTTCCATGCAATGTATCTATCTGTAAAATAAATGACGAGTTGTTCACCTCATTGGTAAAGCAACAATATCATTTAATATCTTAACATTACAATAGTAATAACAACTTAAACACCACATAATGGCAATGCATTCGTTGGTATGTCGGGGTTTTCGTACTAAGGCAACGAGCTATTCACCTCATAGGTAACGCAATGATGTTGTCCAGCATGTTGATATGAAGGGACTTAGCAGCGAGGTACGATCCCACTGTGATGAAGATGATGGAGACGATTCTCATTAGGATTGTCGTAGCAGACAACAGGCTGTAGTAGGTGATGTAGTAGTTCGTTTCCTCCAACATTTCCTGTCAAATGATACGATGATAAAAATGGTTTCACCTTTGAAAACCCAATAGACCCTATGTTATGACAAAAAAGAGACTTTTGTAATCATCGCTTATGTGAATGTTTGATCCTAAAATCATTGTACATAATAGGATTGTGACTAATTAAAACGGAATTAAATGTATGAATTACTAGGGAAGATTAATGATTCAATATGTTATGAGAGAAGATACATTCGGGTGGCAAAAGGAATTCAATATAATAAGAATTGTATATCTCTGGAAAACGTGATGAAAAAAAATCAAACTACAAGATATTACTCTTGCTCCATGATAAACCATGATAAACCTTTCATTTGATGTGTTTCTTTTTCTTACATGACACACATGGCACACTTTTAGCGGAGTTGATGCTGCTCATTTATAATTTTCTCCATCTAATCAATTCTTTGAAAGCACACTTGGCTACTTATTCTTGAAACATAGAAAATTTAGTAGCATTATTCTATTAGGATGACAAAATGGAAATAATCGCATTCAAGAATGACATGATTTCATTTACTTCAGTGTCGTTGCCAGAGACGCTAATCTCAGACCAGTCAGCCAGAAGAAAATTGCTCCAGATTTGGGATGCTGCCCTCAACGCTACGGTCAGAATAATACCCAATGTCACGAAGTAGTTCATCGACTTGAAGTAGTAGAAGTAGATTCTTGAATCCACCGACCCTGTCTCTTGGTCTTCCTTCACTATAAGTTTGCCTTTCTCTGCCTCTGTGCCTAGTAAACAAAATGTTAACCAACGTTATTAATACCAATGGCTCATTTTTTTAGCATTACAAATATTTTCCACAATCAATGTTGCAAGGCCATTTGAAGAGAACTAGCTAGCAACATCATCTATCTATTGCTTGATTTCTTCCATGGTGAAAAATGTAAATATGGCTATATGATGGCCTAGGCTGTTTTTCACTAAGATAAGAAACACTTTAAAAACGATTTTAAGAATGGCTGGTGCCCGTTATTGTGTATTATATATTGATCTATAGTCTAACCATACGCATATTCAGGGCAAGAACTGATACCTGTTGTTCTTAAACTCGTTCGTAAATTCTTTCTTGTTTTGGTGAAGCTCCGGCCAGTTGAGAATATGCACTTACAAAAACCAAGATCTGTCCCGGTAGATGAGCTGGAATCTTTCAAACCCGAGAAAATTGATTGTTTCAAATCAAAATTAAGTTATTCCAGTCTTTGCTCGTCAGTCTTCTTCAGGGACTTATTCAATATCATTTGAGTACGTTTTTATGTCATAATATAAATCGATGCTTACGATTTATTTGGATATTCTGCAACACAAAAAATAGAGGGTAACGCACTTACTATCCTGCTGCGTCGATTCCGTGGATAATGCTGTTGAGTGTTGCAGCTTAGAAATTTGTTTCTTGAGCGCCGCTCTCTCCTCCAAGAGCGCTTCAGACTCCGCCCCTGACAACTCGGCCTCTGATTCGCTCATTACCTGTAGCGCTCTCTGCCAATCAGCGCACAGTGAAGGGTCAGCCTTTGCGATTTCCTCGGGGTCGCCTTGAAGAGCGACCTGTCCATCCTTCATTACGATGATCTAAAGAAATAAGACAGAAATTTGGAGCCATAAAACGATACTACAGTGCTTAAGTTACATGTATTGAATTGCAAAAACATCAACAACAAAATTAATAGTGAAACTTATAACAAATCATATTGAAGACCTTATCGATATTATAATCATGATTATATGTATTTTTTTGGGGGGGGGGTGTATCGTAATATAATGCTTACAATATTTATTAATCTAAATGACCAATGTATGTTTCTCGTAAAACCCTTCCTAACTGTCTTCTTTTTTATATATATTGGTACAAAATGGTGACGAGAATGGTGGTTCAACCAACTTCACTTGTCAGGCTCCGGAAAATATTATTACTGATGGATGACTAGAAGAATTCTTAGAATAAATAGAAATATTACAGCTTACTGTATCTACACACACCTTTACTAATGAGTAGTAAGAAGAATGCAAACAAAAACTGACCTTGTCAGCCTCTGGTAGATATTGCAACTGATGGGTGACGAGAATGATGGTTCGTTTCTGCTTCTTCAAAATCTTCAGGATTCCATTTTCGAACAGATGGGCACCAACATGCATGTCGAGTGCAGATAAAGGATCATCCTATCAAAATGAACATTTATGCTTAGATTTAATATGAGCTCACATGAATGAGAGGAAGGGCATTAAATAGCCCATTTAGGATTTACATCTTTGTTAGCTTCTGAACTTATCAATTATACGTGATATACGTTTCACTTAAAATGATAGAATTATTGTGATTTTTTTTGTGTCGTTGTCTACGGGACAAAGGATTTTGGACAAAGTAAACAACTTTATGCGGACATTCTCTACAGCTCGATAAAGAAAATCACCTCACTATTCATTGTGCGACGCCTGTTTGACATATTTAGCATAATAAGAGGGGGAAGTTTCTCCTGTGTGTATCTAGCTATTGTGAATGGTTTAATGAAGTTGTATACTCTGTCCAAAAGCATCTGTCCCATCTGATCATGGTACATTGTAAAATCATTTAAGTGATGAAGTAGATTTTTTCAATGATAAATTTGGGCATTTAGGCTTACTAAAAAATGACGTGCTTGGTGAACTGTTTGGCGGTAAATTCTCCAAATATATCTGAAGTTACAATTTTTGCTAGATTCATTTCAACCTTACGAATTTGTTCGCTTGTTGCTTGCCCATCATAATGTAACTATGATGAACAATACAATTGAAATTATCACGAAGAATAAATTTACTTGGGTTGAGAGACAAGAAGCCAATGATATTTTGGGAGAAAGTCCTAAGAGGCAAGAAAGTTTGACACTCGGGAATATTCCATATTACCAATATGACTATATCTCTGTCTGAATACATTGTCCTGGCTACGCTGACCCTCTGTTTCTGTCCTCCGCTCAGATTGATACCTTTCTCTCCGATCTCTGTATGATCACCTCCGGGAAGCATGGCGATATCTGGTGCTAGAGCGCATGCGTCGATCACCTTTTGGTACCTGTGTCAGGGATATCAATATGATATTGTCCATTAGTATGTGGATTTTTTTTCTTCCCGGGCAAGTGACCACTTTGCACTGAGGAAGAATTCTTATCAAAACTTGTTACACAAAATTTACACAATGTTGTAGTCATTATTATGATAATTGCTAGACACATTAAGAATGCTTTCAAATATTCTTTCTTCATCCCTTTCTTAATGACAGTGCAATATTGATCGCATAATTTGATGTGCTTGTGCTTATTTGTTTCAGTATCAATTTTTCTTTATTATTATAATCAGAACTATAATTGCTATAATTATCAATACTATTATTAATACTATAACATTCAAAGTCAGGCTGTTGGAGAACTTTGATTTGTTACCGATACAGAGTGTAAAACTTTATGAAGAGCAATTATAATATTTATCACAAAATAAAAACGATCATAGTATCACCAAATAAAAACGTTCATAGTATCATCATAACTTTTAGTATATATCTTTATACTAACTTGTGTCTGTCAATCGTAGATCCAAAGGTGATATTGTCTTTCAATGACGCGTTGACAAGCCAGGCTTTTTGCGGGCTAAATGCAGTTTGGGCACCTTCTCTACGGGTAGAGTGCAGCATTATAAAATAGATACAAGAATGTTAACACACACAAAACAAAAATGAAAATAGATTACATATATTTCCACTAACTGTGATATACCGTACGCTATAATCTGTGTTATAAGTCGCCCGGAATTGTGAAAAAAAATCACAGCATCCGGACGGGATTTGAATCCGTGTCCTCTCGGTTACTAGACAAATTCCATAACCAGTAGACCACAGGAGTGTCCGAGTGATCAGCTTTTCACTATGATAATTATGCAAAGATATAGAGTTATAAATCAGTTGGGTAATTAATCGCAATCAAATAGATTATAAACCTTTCCACAAAACTGGGCAACCACGGACTGTGTGTTAAACTATTTTAATTACGGAAGAATATATTAATGGATTTGGTTCTAGATGGATCTAATTACATATGGAGACGAACGTGGGATCTCAGAATGCTAACAGGGTACGTACTGTCTGTTCAAAATGTCTGGTCAAATATTTGCTACCATATGTCATAATTTCTCAATGGGTAATAATTGGCAATTTGTAAAAGAAACTGAAGTAGTTTAAAGGTGCCATGTATGTGCGATATAACCACTTTTCTTCACTGACCCAGCACGTGTAAATACAAAACACCATGTCCTTGTAAATTAATGAACAGTTGATCCCCAAGACTTTTAGAATTATCAACGCTTCCCAACCGAAATCAAGCATCAAATTGTGCTGACATATTTCAAAGTTTAATAATTCATTTTCCTCTCTTCTCTAAACTGAAATAAGAATGGATGTCTGAATAATATACCTGATTTCAATGTTGCCACTCAGTGTTGTCATCTCTCCCATAATTGCCNGGAAGCATGGCGATATCTGGTGCTAGAGCGCATGCGTCGATCACCTTTTGGTACCTGTGTCAGGGATATCAATATGATATTGTCCATTAGTATGTGGATTTTTTTTCTTCCCGGGCAAGTGACCACTTTGCACTGAGGAAGAATTCTTATCAAAACTTGTTACACAAAATTTACACAATGTTGTAGTCATTATTATGATAATTGCTAGACACATTAAGAATGCTTTCAAATATTCTTTCTTCATCCCTTTCTTAATGACAGTGCAATATTGATCGCATAATTTGATGTGCTTGTGCTTATTTGTTTCAGTATCAATTTTTCTTTATTATTATAATCAGAACTATAATTGCTATAATTATCAATACTATTATTAATACTATAACATTCAAAGTCAGGCTGTTGGAGAACTTTGATTTGTTACCGATACAGAGTGTAAAACTTTATGAAGAGCAATTATAATATTTATCACAAAATAAAAACGATCATAGTATCACCAAATAAAAACGTTCATAGTATCATCATAACTTTTAGTATATATCTTTATACTAACTTGTGTCTGTCAATCGTAGATCCAAAGGTGATATTGTCTTTCAATGACGCGTTGACAAGCCAGGCTTTTTGCGGGCTAAATGCAGTTTGGGCACCTTCTCTACGGGTAGAGTGCAGCATTATAAAATAGATACAAGAATGTTAACACACACAAAACAAAAATGAAAATAGATTACATATATTTCCACTAACTGTGATATACCGTACGCTATAATCTGTGTTATAAGTCGCCCGGAATTGTGAAAAAAAATCACAGCATCCGGACGGGATTTGAATCCGTGTCCTCTCGGTTACTAGACAAATTCCATAACCAGTAGACCACAGGAGTGTCCGAGTGATCAGCTTTTCACTATGATAATTATGCAAAGATATAGAGTTATAAATCAGTTGGGTAATTAATCGCAATCAAATAGATTATAAACCTTTCCACAAAACTGGGCAACCACGGACTGTGTGTTAAACTATTTTAATTACGGAAGAATATATTAATGGATTTGGTTCTAGATGGATCTAATTACATATGGAGACGAACGTGGGATCTCAGAATGCTAACAGGGTACGTACTGTCTGTTCAAAATGTCTGGTCAAATATTTGCTACCATATGTCATAATTTCTCAATGGGTAATAATTGGCAATTTGTAAAAGAAACTGAAGTAGTTTAAAGGTGCCATGTATGTGCGATATAACCACTTTTCTTCACTGACCCAGCACGTGTAAATACAAAACACCATGTCCTTGTAAATTAATGAACAGTTGATCCCCAAGACTTTTAGAATTATCAACGCTTCCCAACCGAAATCAAGCATCAAATTGTGCTGACATATTTCAAAGTTTAATAATTCATTTTCCTCTCTTCTCTAAACTGAAATAAGAATGGATGTCTGAATAATATACCTGATTTCAATGTTGCCACTCAGTGTTGTCATCTCTCCCATAATTGCCTGCAACAACGATGACTTGCCACTCCCAACTGTTCCTATAACTACTGTCAACTGACCTGAAAAGATGAAATATTAATATGACAGAGATGCCAATCGTTCAGAAATATGCACGAGGTGTAGTTTTAATAGATTTAAAGGGTTTCATCATAAGAACATCGTTATTGTACTCATTTGTCATTACCTTTTCTCTTTTTTCTGCTGTTACGTTATTCACGTTTTTAATCGCCTCATGCATAATACTATTTCAGAACAGTTGGCATCTCTGACATGATGTTGAAAAACATAATCTATTAGTGTTACAGAAGTATGATACAATAATAATACCTTCATTTGTAAAGCGCCCATATCCACTGCTTTTTAAATTATCATTTCACTGGCTTTACCCCGCTTATCGCCACCTGCAAACAATCATTTTAATTCTTGCTGTATACCAATTTACATTACCTGGGTTGAGTGCAGCACAAAGAGGAGGAATATTTATATTTGAGGTAGTTTATAACTTACCAGAAGGAATATCTACATTCAGATCTTTGATAATGGGCACGTGAGATTCTGGATCCCAAGTAAAGCTTCCCTTAGTAATCTGGAGAAAAATAAAAGAATTTGCAAACATCAAACGAATACTATAAATCGAGTATTGTTCGAAAGCTAAGTTATTTTCATTTTAAATAGGCTTTCATCAGTTACGTCTATTTCACGCAAACAAACAACGTGCACGCTCATTGTGATATTTTACGAGTATTTATCTGAATTAATATACGAGGAATATCTCTAAGTAATATATTTCATTTCAAACGTCATGCACATCTGAAAATATTTTCAGAACTTTTGACAAATATTGATTAAACTATTGTAAAAGGAAATATCGTCAATTATACATATGGATATTACACATTTTTATGCCATTCCTACTATCACAATTTCATGCTGCAGGCACATCTTTGTGATACAGTTGACGAAAAGTTTACAATTTTTAAATCACTCACTATGAAACTCCATATAAAGTTTATGGTAAATAGATCGAGTATTTCGATGGAATATCAGACAGGAGGTAGTGTTGGACACTTAGTTTTGTTTTGTATCACACCTTGACCGATATCTATACTGCAACAACAAAGACAAAGGTTTCAACTTTGACGTTACAAGGAATTTAAAAGAAAGTGATGATACAAGCAAGTGCGCCGTGGTACAGTGGTTCTGACCTTTGTATTTTAACCAGAGTGTCATGGTTCGAATCCCACCCAATTTCCTTCAGCAAGAAATTAATCCACATTGTGCTGCACTAAACCCAGGTGGTATGGATGGGTACCTGGCAGGAATTCTTGAGCGCTTGTGGTGACAAGCTAAAGCCAGAGTTGATATATGCACTATGCAAATTGCATGGTTTTTTTCTACATTCCTTCTTCCTCCGAACTGCCTCAAAATTTACAACATATCAAAGCTGTATAAATCGCGATGGATTTTAAAATCGGACAATTTAATGTTGCTTAAACTTTTATGTCGGTAGTTTGACAACGAAGCAGAACCCACTGGTCTACAGCATGAAATCTTGAATTCAGGATTTTTTTTTGTTACAAGTGAATGGCTGAGAGTATTGTTTTATTGTTGTCATGTTTTCTGTCACTTTTGTTTGCGTTACGATACTTTCACAAAATTGTACCTTACAGTCAAACCCGTCTATAATGGCCACTGTCTATAGTGACCTCCCGGCTATAGTGGCCACTTAAATTGATTCCCTCCAGGTGAAAATACATGTTATAGAACTTGTCTATAGAGGCCACCTGTCTAGAGTGGCCACTTAAATTGATTCCCTCCAGGTGAAAATACATGTTATAGAATCTGTCTATAGAGACTACCTGTCTACAGTGGCCACTTTTTTTGTCTCCCTTGGGGTGGCCTCTGTAGACAGATTTGACTGTATTTTGAAAGACTCACTCTGATATCTACATCTGGTGGCAGCGGTGATTTCGTCTTGTGCATCGATCCATACTTCATCTTACCGTTGTCATGGTTACTGATGAGAGCAGAGGATTCGATCTCCATCTCATCCTCCTTTGTTCCCTTTCCAGGATTCGATGAACTTCGCCGGATGGAGACTGAAACCTATTATTGTTGGTGTAAGATCAGGATATGAAATAATATGAGTTGATGCAGGGACGGATCCAGGATTTGTCAAAGGGGACCGGAAAGATTCGCAAATTGCTTGACAACCGACATAAAAATGAAAGATTCATTTTGGAATATTTTCTGCGACAATTATAGCTGTGTTAAGGTATGGCAGGAAGTTTTGAAAAGTAGAAGCCACGTATCACAATTTTACATATTCCCATAGGCTTGCATTTAACAACTGAAAAAGTAGGACCACCCCCTCCCCTCACTCCGTGATCCCTGATATTGGAGACCTAATTTCAATATTGCGGTCAAGAAATGAACACAAATGGGACTTTTGATCCTGACCGTCCTAACTCTTTTTCCTTCCTAGGTTATTGACTTTGATAGCAAATATAGGTCAATAATTTTGAAAAAGCTCTAATCTCAGGACATTTCCCTCAAGATTTCCGTCGTCAATGCAGGTAAAAACCCCAACATAGGGAGGAATGGGCAAGTGAGAAGTTGATAAAATGGGGTCAAAAAGAAGGAGAATTTGTCAATATCTTTAATTCAAGTTGATGTCATCGGTCGAAACAACTCTGATTTGATTGCAATTTCCTAAATGGTTTTCGTCATAAATGCAGATGAAAATTCCATCACAAAGAAAATTAGGCAAGTAAAAAGTTAATAAAATGGGTTCAGCAAGGGGGGGGGGGAAGAAATACATGTAATCTTTTATTGAAATTGATTGCGTCGGTTGAAACAACTCTGATTTGATAGCAGTTTCCTGAATGATTTCTTCCATCAATGTAGTTTAAAATTCCATCACAGGGAGTATTGAACAAGTAAGAAGTTGATAAGATGGAGTCAAGAAGAAGCAAAGAAAAAATATATATATAATTAAAATTGATTGCATCGGTTATATCGAAAGACTGTATGTGGTACGTGCAAGTTGGCACGAGACGGAAGCGGATATCCTAATATTTCACATTATTTCCTCTTTGTGGTAATAAACCAAAATATGTTCCTGTTTCAGTTCAGTCAATTTCTATTTCATATCATTTTTCCAGAATTCAGGACAATCTTTAAATATCTAATTTGCTAATAGTCCATATACAGAAATACATGAGGAAGGGTCCTCCAAATGAATAAATTAATAACTAGTGCCTAGGTATCCACACCCCCAAAATATCATGTCTTGTAACCGTAAAATTTGATAAACCAAACAAGGGAAACACGAAGAAAGGAAGAACACAGGAGGAAAATCAGGAAAACAATAAATTATAAAAGAAAACATGTGTATTAAAAGATCATGATCTTAGAAAATAAATATACTGCCAAAGTAATACTGGTAATCAGTTCATATCAAACTAGTCATATTCAAAATTTAATGAACGATTCGGTTTGCCAGATGCAAGCCAAAAATAATACTTTTTAAATGGTACTTTCTAACTTAACCATGCCGTATCACATCCAATACTTCCAGTCATATTCAAAATTTAATGAGCGATTCGGTTTGCCAGATGCAAGCCAAAAATAATACTTTTTAAATGGTACTTTCTAACTTAACCATGCCGTATCATATCCAATACTTCCATTATATCACTGGAACGGCTGCCACCAAGTGCACTCCCCTCAAAGTTAGGCCCGCTGAAAAACACATGAAGCCTCATGGTGCTCATATGGGCTTTCTCATATAGACTCGCAATGAAGGGGAAAATTAACGTGGGGGACCTTTCAATGGAAACATACCTTATCATATCCAATACTACCATTCATGCCACTGGAACCGCTGCCACCAAGTGCACTCCCCTCAACCTTGGGCCCGCTGAAATACATGTGAAGCCTCATGGTGCTCACATGGGCTTTCTCACATAGACTAATAACATGTGAACCTTTTCATGTAAACATACCTCATCATACCCAATGCTTCCATTCATATCATTGGAACCGCTCCCCTCATCTTCGAGCCCGCTGAAGAATGAAGCATCTCACAGTGCTTACATAAACGTTCACACATAGACTTACAACATATGGGAAGATGAGCATGGGGACCTTTTCATATAAACAAACCTTATCATATCCAATGCTTCCATTCATGTCACTGGAACCACTGCCACCAAGTGCGCTCCCCTCAACCTCGGGCCCGCTGAAGTACACATGAAGTCTCACAGTGCTCACATGAGCGTTCACACAAAGACTGACGACGTACGGGAATATGAACATGGGCGAGGTGAGATTGTTGAAGAAAGACAATGAAGAAAAGGCCACATCTGGCGCTAAGACATTTCCAGTTATGGCGGTATACGTCGTGAACGACTGGAATCGAATGACATTGATATAAAAAAATGATATTAGTTTGATAAAGCAATAACGAGGTTTAAAGCTTAATTTATCAGAATTAAATTTCCCCACAAAATATACATACACGTTCAGTTTCGGGGTTTTATTTTTGCTTCTTTTTTTTATCTATTTATTTTTTATTTGGGGGCTTATTTTTGCGACAAAGAGCACTCCACATACTTTGAAGAATAATGTGCGTTTACTCTTCCACTGAAGAAAAATCAATTGCACTATACAAAAAAATACATTTCTACTTCAGATTTGATATATTAGTGAAACCTTAGATTACTGCAGGCTTCAAAATAACACAAACATACATTGTATCGTTACTGCAAAATATTCATAAATCATTATAGTAGTTCATTTATGTAGACAAAGAAAGCTAAATGATTTAGAATCAAAATTGTAAGAAAACGTTCGTGAATCATTGTGGTAGTTCATTCATGAAGACAAATAAAGTTAAATGATCGAAAGTCTTATAAAACTCTTAAATTTATTGCCAAATATATATACGATGTTCATACTCACCAGTAGATTTACAAGAATGGGCGTTCCTGAATTTGTCACAACTGCAATTTGTAAGAGTGAAATGAAGAAATTGGAATATTCATTAAAAATAAAACAGAGCTTAAAATGGCTGAATTGTAAACGAAAAATGATTTTTCCCTTCGTTTGTTCTCTCTTATATGATATTAGGTAATTCTTTTCGTTTTAGCTTATTCTATCAATAATTCGACTTTCATATATTAAGTATTCATTTTTTCCGTAGATCGTACAACTGTCCATATAAAAATGATTAGAGATGTTAATCATCTCATTGGAAAAATGGGTATGAATTACACGACATTAGCTACACATTAATTTATCATGACTGCCGAACAATTAAGAGAATACCACATATGATTTTTTAAAGATCTAGACATAGCTCATGTGGAATGACTACTTAGTCGTTATTATCACTCACTATATTCCTGTCACAAATCTCCGTTCTTCCAGTAAAAATTTACTTAATGTTCCAACTACAACTACACAAGCATATGGATATCGTGCCTTTGCATCGGCAGGGTCTTCATTATGGAACCAGCTACCTGACCAGCTTCGCAATATTGATAGCTCAGAAAGCTTTAACAGAGCACTTAAGACCCATCTGTTCTCAAAGCTGTAAAAAGCTTTCTTTTCTGTACATTGGTCATGAGCATGGTTTGATAATGGCTCCATGCCCATGCAAGGGCATGGCCACATTGTTTATATGTTTAAATGTTTAT
Organism: Temnopleurus reevesii; assembly: GCA_036244855.1. Taxonomy (NCBI): domain Eukaryota; kingdom Metazoa; phylum Echinodermata; class Echinoidea; order Temnopleuroida; family Temnopleuridae; genus Temnopleurus; species Temnopleurus reevesii. Next base: position 14,872 of record BQKZ01002531.1, read on the forward strand.
TGTATTAGGTAATATATATTTGTTTGTGAAGCGCATAGAGAATTTCCCTAAATATTATGCGCTATATATATTTCTATTATTGTTATTGTTATTAATGAGCAAAAGTTGGGCTATTACGGCTGTACTCACAATTAAGCGCAGAGAGGGAATAAACATGGAGTAGTTTGTTGAGTTCCAATGCTCTCAGTCTCTTGATTCCCTCTTCAAATAATCGCTCCCATCCATAAAGTTTCAGGACCTTGATACCTTGTAGTAATTCATTCGAACTTTTCAAACGTTTATCGGAGCGAATCTAGAGAGGAAAATGACGAAAGATTGCTGATTTTGTAAATTAATGATTGATATTTTCATAGCATTAATTACCCGGCACAGTAATCACATAGAATATAAATTAAATATTTATCTTTTGTAATGTTCACCTATTTTGGATGATCTATTTATGTATGTATTTACAATCCGGCCTTTTGGCTGCAAAAGATAACTAATAACTGTTGCTTCCTATTAACATGAAGCTGCGATAACCTTTACCCCAATTCTTGTTCTTTTCTCCATTTCATTCATTTATTTACTTTATTTTTACTTCTAACTATACCATACAGTATCGGGTCGATGTGTGTCGAATATAATGAACGCTTAGATTTCATTTCGTTCCCTGAAAAAACCGCCATATCATTTATTGTGCTGTTTGGATTGTCATGTACCTTGGTACATGGTGTCATAAAACATCAATGTTATCAAGCTTATGCAGTCGTTATGGGAATATATTGGGTTCTATTGTATGTCTTTCTGATAGCATGACTATTCAAAATCATTGAAACATTGCACAAAACAAAAATGTCCAACTCATCTTTTGGAGATTGAGAAATTTTCTCACAGTCATAACCTATTTACCACCCCCCACCCCCCACTCTTCGTTAAAAAAATGTGGCAAAAGTCGAGGCTCAAACATGCCAAAAGTCCTCTGTTATATATAAAATATATTTGTTATAAACCATATTAATGAATCATCTCATTCATTCAATAAGTCAGTTTATTCGGTCCTGGGACTAAACATTAGCAAAACGCTGGGGTTTTTTCAGGTAGTCCATGTATATATANCTGAGAATGCGCATTCTAAATATCAGAACTTGTTTTGTTTTCCCCTGAGGAAGAGGGCAGGTTGCCCTCGAAAATTTGGGACTTTTAAATTAAATAAAAATTATTGGCATTAATGCACACTTCTCGTCTCGTCTTTTATATACCAATCCGTGCCAATACGTGAACTAATAATTATATATATATATATATATATATATATATAATACATATATTAAAAGACGAGACGAGACAAGCCTTGAAGGTGTGCATTAATGCAGGGGAAAACAAAACAAGTTCATATACATGTACCAAATCATACACAATTATGATACATACCCACATATTCTGACAGTTGCCTTTCCGACAATCCACGGTTTTTGTCATGTTTGTTACGCTAACAGCGAGTATATGTCTTGATGGAATTCTTCGAAATTTAAAATTAACGATAGAGTATTTGTTTCATACGTACTGCAATTCAGGGAATTTCAATAAAATAGCTGAAGAGATTTTTTTTTTGTCGGGTGTAACGGACATGAAACTTTCATAGAATTGCCCTTCTACTAAACTCAATGAAATATATAATTGCCTTTTATATATCTTACCAGGACTTCTTTCATATATTTTGATGTTGCTGTTGCTAATAGAATCTGAACTGGAACAACGAAGAAGAAGAGTGAAGATCCTATCAGAGACGGTAAACCAAGTTGCATGTAGAGCAGAACCAGTGTGATTATGATCTACAAATAAGAAACGATGTGAAGATAATCTTATATTAGCTGATATTTCACAAATCAGATAGAATATTAATCAAATTATAGCTGAATTCGATGACCTTTTTCCCCTGATAGGTTCAAGGATATTTTTTTCATTTCCTTGATAGGGTGTATCCCCATTCTTTCAGCTTATATCAAATCGTCCGTGTTTTCTCGAAGTGACGGGAGCCAAAGGCTCTTGTCGCATGAAGACCAAGAACTTCCGACATAGCGCCAATGCAATTGGATCCTATCGAACAAGTTGGTAATTCGATAGCTTTTTTTTAGATGTAACATCTTGATTTCAGATACCAAGCCTCAACTCGACTAAAAGAATTTGTACGTACATGCATTTTCACTATTACTAATTATGAAAATAATTTTATAGCAATTAAAATATGCAATGTGGCAGATAATACTAATACAATGAGAAAATGAAAAGAAACAAATTATTGTGTCCAGATTATACATTTTGCTCAGTAGACCTATCATAAATACTGAGAAAATAATCCAGGAATCATTTAACACATGCTTTGCTTTGATTACAGATTTCAGATGTTCAACTTTAGTATAAATTTCGTCCTGCTGGGGTTTTCGTAATCCGCAGATATTAGCAATCGATTAAAAAAAACACACAGATGTCATTAGGATTCCCATAGTGGATAACACCAGTTGAATTTTACATCAACATTTTAGCCTTGAATAGGTGGACACAAAATATTGACTGCAATATGCACACACTGTAAATTTTTATTGACGTCTCGCTTTGGTCTATTTTTTTTTTTTTTGCTGTGTCATTTATTTATCTTAAGTTGAATGTTAAATGTTAATTAAAGTCTTTACCCTGATTGGAATAATCCAAAGTTCGTTGACGAACATGAAGAAGAATTGGAGATTGGTTGCATCGACAGACATGTGATTGGTCACCTGACCCATGGTCATCATACCACCTGACATAGCGTAGGTCGACAGTCGAAGGGACTTCTCATAAACCAAACTCTGCCAAAATAAAAATGAGTATAAATCAAAATGGGGACCTTGTCGAATCGATTATCTTTTCCTTTCCACATTGTATTTGAAAACTTCCATTCAAGTGTTCTCCGATCATAAGCTTTCTAAGAAAATGTAGGCTATAATACCTAAGTTAATCAGTATTAACATTTCTGATAAATCACTTTCGTGTTTATCTAAAAGCAACTTAATCGGGTAGTTATGGGTTCAACATATAATTTTAATTTATGGAAATGTAAGCCAATTAGTCATGCCATTATGCAATTCAGTTTGGTAATTTATGGACTGTCACGACAGAAAACAAACATTCGCTGTTAATTTACGTCAGAATAAATGTCCCAAATACCTTCTCTTATTTAAGGGGACTCATAGCTAAGAAAATGGCCAATTTGATAAAACTAATTGTGGGGGTCAAAAAGAGTACAAGGTGAAAAATGAAAAAGGACTCTGTTAACTTCAGATTACAAAAGATATTTCAGCAAAACAAAGTTTAGTTTTCTCTAGATTTGTGTTTTTTCGAGGTATCTATGTATTCTATTGTTTTGTGGTTGCCATGGTAACCACGAAAGTGAATGAGGAAAAAACAGTGTTTAAGTTACAATTCCTCTGAGGAAACGACTTTAGAGTTATCTTATGTGTAAAAAGTTCAGGATTCAGAAAATAGCTTTCTTAGCTATGAGTCCCCTTAACATTTTTTGTTGTAAGAATTCGCAATTCCATGGATCATACAACTTGGTATGAAGGTGAAGAAGCTATTTGGACAAACCTACCTGGATTGCCGATTTGATGTGTACACCCTCAACGGATGTCCAGTAGTAGTAGGTTTGATCGAAGGTATGTCGGGCAAAGGCTGATACCGTGATGCATCCCACCAGGACGTAGCCATTGGCAAAGAATTCATTCACTGTCACGTGATGTGGAGGTGGGATCACCTGATAAAAATAAAAAAAATAAAAAAAAGTTTGTACATTATGGAAGTAATAACGTAACTGTCTAGTTTTGGCTTGACAGGCTATATTGTTGCATGACTGATGATAACACGAAATAAACTATTTTCGAAAAAAATAAAGTCGGTCGAGGGAGAATAGATGCGTTCGCCGTAAATAGAACTGTGCAGAAACAATAATGACAAACCGGTTTCGATTTGAAAATAATTACAAAGAACCATTGAAATAGTGTTCGACTTAATTTTCCGGAAATAGTTTATACCGTGTTTGATGTAATTAGCTGATATTTCAAATCATTTTGTGCAGATTTTTTTTGTTTTTTTTTGTTATCTTGTACTCTCTCTTTTATATATCTTCTCATTGTTTATTCAACCATGCTATGCTATTATTCTTGTCAAACTTGTAAGTTTATGGACAACAGCCTTTTGCAGACGAGTCTGAACTAGAGTCTTGAATTGAATTGAAATTAAAGCATAGAGGTGGCTATAAACTAAATATGTTTGTACACGGCCTCAGGCAATGCGGGTCGGTGCTGGAGAGCATACTGTTAGCAACCAATGTGATCAATGGAACCTCGCGTGTGTAGTATTTTGTAGAACCAGTTACCATGACGATGAATTGTTGTGACGTCACACTTTGGTTTCTCTAAAATTCGCTATTCAGAAGTACATTAATTCGAAAGTTCAACATCCGGGATTGTTCGTTATCAAAAAGTTTTAATATTCCAATGATTATCAGTAATTATTGCAGTTAAATAGTCCGGAAATGTAAATAGAAAGTTTACGATTTCAACGGACCTTCCCCAAATACTGAAACTAGTTTTGGTTTTCCACGGAGTATGTTTTTAATTGCCTTTAAACCAATGACTTTGCGATAAAGAGCATTCCCTTTTACACCACGAAATGTATTTTAAAAAACTGTTTGTAATATCAGCCAGTTTAAATTTGAATTAGAATTAATTCCTCAAATTTTATTGATACGCAGAAATGGCATCCGTTCAGGAATATACATACTGTAAAACGCTGCTGTTAAATTTAACACTAACCGGATTCTACACAGGACCACTCCAGAAAGGTGTTAAAGTAGCACCAGTTTGGAAACAAATCAATATATTTAAACACCGACTGGTGTTGTTCAGGGCCTTAAATGACACCAGTTGGTATTGAAATATGTTGAATGGATTCCAAACTGGTGTTATTTTAACACTTTTCTGGTGTGGTCCTATATATATTCCGGTTGGTGTAAAATTCAACATCCGCGTTTTTGCAGTGCAGTAGGTCATGATCAAATATGAATAACTCAACAGCTGCTAAAGCCTGGTTAATGATCATGATTTCTACCCATTGACAACTGAAACGGGGTAGCGCCTGCACAAAATATGTAGAGACTTCAGAATCCAGTCGTCAATTGGTTAAATAGAAATGAATCTTTGCCAAGACATAAGTACCTTCTTTTCAGCTAAGGCATCAGTAACAAAGTTGACGATTCCGCTTATACACAGTGGTCCAACAAATTGCAACATGTCGGCGATGAGTTTGAACATTCCTGCCATGATCATACGTGCACCGAAGGTATGGAAGTAAACACGCCAGAGGTTTGCACTTCCACCTTTGTTACGTGCTCTTTCCTGTCAAAAGTAAAGAATGATTGGTAATAGAATTGGCAATGTAATTTATGTATTATTTTTTGAATAAGTGTTTTAAAAAATGTTAATATTAAAAGTTAAAACGGGGTTGACATTACTTGGGTGTAAAAATTTCCCAAATACGCAATGTGATCAGAAGGGACAAAAGAATTTGACAAAGTAAAAAACTTCCATTCAATAATTCATACCAGCACAGAACATAAATTTTCTTCCCTCATATTCTGCCGAGAAATGTCGAACAGATGTCACATCTGCTCAGTGAATAAACAGGGAATTTACATTTGTAATTTTGTTTGTATTTCTGAAGCTTTTGTGAAGCCTTGAATGAACTTGTTTATTTTGTACAATTTATTAGTCCAATCTGATCACAATGAATTGAATTAAATTGATTGACATCATTTCCTATCGTCTCACCTTTTCTCTGATGTTGTCCCTCTTAAACTTGGCATGGATGTTCTGAGAGGTGTGACCTCGGGGTGCCCATTAGGGAATCTCTTTTTGTATTGAAATTCTGAAGCTTTTTTAAAGGCTTAAATGAAGTTGTTTACTGAATTATCCAATTTAATTCCGCTTGCAATGATTAGAATTGAATAGAATTTAATTGATTAGAATTGAATAGAATTTAATTGATTATCATCATCTCATATCTTCTCACCTTCTCTCTGATGTACTTCCTCTTGAACCTCGCATGGATGTTCTGAGAGGTGTGAACCTCGGGGATGCTCCCCAGATCGCTGGGCTCGATGGGCTTCCTGTAACCCAGCGTGAAGAGCCAGTCCATCCAGAGGTAGGTCAGGGAGGATGGGAGAGGGGCGTAGTCGTGGAAGAAGTTCATGTTCTCCTTCTTGGTGTCGCCCGGTTGGTCCGAGTTTAAGGGATCGCCGCAAGCTCCACACATCTGGAAGTTGAAAGTATGTTTAATTGTTTAGTTTAGTCTTTATTCATGTGTGCGTTTGACACAATATCTTTGCAATTAATATACATTAGAAGTACGTAAATAAATATATAAATAAGGAAAACGTTTTTAACTTTTGTAAAAACGAAAAAGGGAACAAAAGACAAGAGTGGAAAAGGCTTAAAACACACACACACACACACACACACACACACACACACACACACACACACAAATACATTATAGTTACAGTAATGTGACACTTTTATATCTTTTGATTATTTTTTTTTTATTAATCATACTAAACAAAAATGGTAACTTCGAAGCCCCCTAATAATTAATATCTTTATGACTACCATTACCATCACCATCACCCCACCACCAAACCTACAACCTCAATCATCATCATCATCATCATTAGTATAAATGTTTTTTGATAGTCATATATGCCTATCTTTATATGTTTAGTGGTTAAATCAATTTGAATCGAATTGAGAACACACTATTTTCATAAACACATTGAAGTTTAAAGAAATTAATAAAAAAAGAACTTTTACAATGGCTCTAGGCCTCTAGTATACAAAATAATCTTTCTTCCCGTGCGTTGTTTTGCAAAGATATCTAGAATACGTATTCATACTAACCATGCTAATGCAAAGAATCGCTTCTATAAAGAGCATCACTGAAATAAGAAAGATTAGGGCAAGTGTCACGTCGAATCTAAAACGGCTCCACTCAGCACCCCCTCGTTGGTCAATGTGGGCCATGTTGAAGGCCATCGATACCAGTGATGCCGTCCAGTAGATGAGGAGAAGCCACACCATGTGCCGTTGGCGCCATTTCTCCATCATGTGGTAGTACACGATGGATAGCACACTGGCGGGAAACATCACCACCCCTGCAACGTAGAGGTGCGGCTGCTGTGGCAGGGAGTTGACGAGATAGGTGTCGTTGGTGAGGATGCCTTCTGCCATGAAGGAGAGCGTGAGGATTAGAAGGACGTAAGTGAGGATCCATCTTGGAGCGTGACCGGGGAGGCGGTAGAGATACTTGGAGTTTGTTCGATGGGAGGAGGAGCAACAAGCGAGGAGGATGAGGACGAGTGATGAGAGGAGGATGAAACCAAGCTGAGGTATGACGATGATGCCGGATATTAAACATGAGTTGTTTAATCCTTGGCCCGAGTCGAGCGTGTAGTTGACACCGCAGAACCAGTCCCATTCAGTCGCCATCGTGTTAAGATCTGGAGAAGAAATAAGAAGAATTAATGAATTTACAAAGTAATATATAAAAGGCTAGCATTACGGTCTTAAAAAAATCACATCCCATGCGGACAGAAGAGTCTTCGATCCTGCTTTGTGTGAGGATAAAACGCACCTTGCCGCTCTGTTGTAGTCGCTAATCGCGATTGTTTATGAATTCCCCAGACGGAGAAGAAAGCGAAAGAGAAATAACAATTCTATGTGACTGGAGAAAAACATTTCCTCGCGAGTACTATTCAAAGAATAAAGGTAGCTTCCAAAGTCAGTGCAACTGTGTTTTCTTTTCATCTTAGCATTAACCGATACACATTTTTCTTCAATAGTGCATTTTCGGAGTAGCTCAATTCCCTGGAGTGACACGTGATTACAAATCTTATGCAAAATTTCAATACAGCTGTTTTTCTTGATCTTGGCAACATGTAACAACGTGTTCAAACGCTAACATTTTTAAACAGATCTTTATATCAATGATATGACATGATAAGCTATAAAAATGAAGGAAAAAAATGCGTCTTAGATATAACATTTATATTCAGCTTGGTCTAAGAATACGTCTAAACGGTCAGAATAACATACAATATTTCTTTATACATCCTTTGTGTATCGAGTGTTGGTGCAAACTTTTATCCTAATTCACGCTTAAAGGGTGAATAAGTGAATAATCGCATCAAACAATCAATCATGACTGTAAGAATTGACCAGAAAACAGTCGGTGTGGCATATCATTTCAACCCTTCAGATAATTTTATAGGTGGGTTTTCAGCGATATTATTTGACAGGATTATTTCTCAATGCTCTATTGCTTACTGTGTAAAGTCCAGTATGTTGCAATGATGTGTGCATGAATATACACACATAAAGGTTAACTGTCACTTTTGAAAGTCACTATTATCTTGTTTTAGGATGAAATTCCAGCAGAAAATATGAAATATTTTTAATATTTTGTTTTGGTTTATGTTATCAACCATCAGACTCTTTTTCATCAATATCTATTTTCATCAATATACTTCCCGTCAATTCCTTGAAGGAAATCTCAACCAGAATTGAGGGTAGGACAAAATAATTGTTTGATTATAAATTGTCCGGATATGTTCAATAAAGCAAGAAACAAATTTTCAGTGCACACGAGAACGATGATTTTCAAAATGTTGGTAAAGTGAGCACCTGAGCAAAAGTGGCCTTCAGGATTTCTTCCTTTTTTTTTTTTTGGTGTGTACTTATTCATGCATAACTTGCCTGATAGTAAATATATTCCCATACAAGCTAGCCAGCCAGAAATTGTCGCAATGTCGAGCAATGTTCAGACAAGCGATTGAGTTGTGCGTGTATACCACAAAACTACTTTGACATACTTTGGCATTATGGCGACCGGCAAGCTTAAATTAATATATGGATTAAAAAACAATATTGCTTCACTCAATGCAAACTCAAATAGAATCCAAAATATAAATGTGATCGCAAGGTTCAATTCCAGTCCAACTATATTTCAAATAAATAAATTTCCAAATCAGTCATGTTGACTTACCAATTTATCTTTCGTTAAGTGGTATTGCACACGATGATGACCAAACACAATCCGGAAATATTCACGAAGAATCAACGATGTCGGATGCAGGTGGACATTTCATGTCTTGGTCGAAAAAAATTGTCTTTGTTCTGACATCTCTAATATTATCGACCTACCCACATTCTCAGTATGCTTTACTATGACTATGTACATCCATATAGGTCAGGCCAGTCGTAAATACTGAAATCCTATGAAAAGATTTCAAATATAATCTCAAAATCAACATTTACCCATGGCCTTGGTAGTATACAATAAAGTATGTCCACATCAAGCCTCGTCTTTTTATTGGGATATGTCGGATGGCGTATCCAGAATCAGATTTAAAGGTGGGGGCCCAACAGTAAAGGGTTGAAATTTTTCCTTCGGAATGGCATGACATGTATATAAACAGCGATCGAACAGTGAGGGGGTTCATCCCTTCCCGGCGCGGCATGATACTTCGTTAACCCATTGACTACTGAATTTTTCCATTCCAATAGACTTTGTGCAGGGATTACCCGGTTCGGTAATCAATGCAATCGGATGTAGTCACAAATGCATACCCAATGTATTCCCAGCATTTATAATTGAATTTATTTGACGGCCCCTGTGCCATGGAAGCACGTTAGGCTAACGGCAGCAAGTCTGCACGTCGATCACTTGCCATTCGTGTTAGGCGTCAGTCAAATATCTCCCCTGCGCCTTTCTGCAGACAGGATCGAGCACCCAAATTCATTTACTCTCGGAACACGTTTGATAAAACGCAAATGGGTAATCGACCTTTTACATACATTATCAGTGATTATGAATTGGGTTAGAATTGCCACTATTTTTTGTTGGGGGGGGGGGTGTCGAGGCCCCTTAAGTTCACCCTTGATCCGCTACTGGCTATAAATAAATTCGAAAGCTGTCAACATTGGTGTCTTGTATGAACGTAAGGTTATATATCACCGAAAAAAAAAATTGTCCTACTTATAATATGTAATATAAAACCTTCACTTTTTACGCGGGAAGCATGGAGATATCTCTCAATATCCTTCTCCGATTCACACATAACACACTGCAAAAACCTTGGTTGTTAAATTTAACACCAGCCGGAATCACTATACTTGAACACCGACTGATGTTGTTCGGGGACTTATTCAACACCAGTAGGTGTTGTTTAAACATATTGAACTGATTACAAGCTGGTGTTATTCAAACACTTTCTAGTGTGGACACGGATTCCGGCTAGTGTGAATGTTAGTGTTAAATGTGACACCAGCGTTTTTGCAGTGCATGGAGGCAAACATTCGTCCAAGTCATGTTATATGCAACGGATCAAAGGGCAGTTTGACATTGCAAATAACTGTCGTTTCATTTAAAGTGAATGCTCTTTGGACTGAAGAAATAAAATGGAAGAATGATGAAATGCTACTAGCCAAAGAGAACTAGAGTAAAGCCCCGGTCACATTGGGCCCCGGAAGCAACGCGATTCACCCCGACTCTTTGTTAATTCACAGTTAAATGCCTAAGAACAACGAGTCGGGGTGAATCGTGTTGCTTCCGGGGTCCTATATGTGACCGGGGCATTAGCAAAGTAGCCTACTTATTCGAAGGAAACTGCAACCCAGTACGGCCCGAGTCAGAGAAACTAGACTGGGTGGATCTTAGAGAACAAACAACTGCTGAATGAAGAATATTCTGCGATGTTGTAGAATTTCATGAAAAATGGAAGATGTGTCATAAGATTCATCATTTTATGTCGTTTTCAGACCCCTTATTTATGGTCTAAGTTATTTCATTATTTTGATATGCCTAATCATTGTCGCATTTTTGCACCATGAACGTTGTTGACAAGGGAGTAATCAATACGAATATACTCCTGAAACATCTTCTCTTGTTCAGTTTGTATACAATTGATAAGTTAGAAGGTGAAAGGTGAAAACAAGGGTGAAAACAAGGGATGTTGCTTTACAAAAAACTTACACTAGGCAACTAGGGACATGGATTTATGAGAATCTGCACATTAATTAACGCTGGGTTCTGGTCAGTTTTGAAAAGCTGGGTCTCATAACTGTTTTATGAAAAAGGATCATAATCCCGTGAATATTAATTTTGTTTGCATTGATTAGTTATACATTCAAATATATAAGGTGGCTGTAAAGAAATGCGTAGCACAATACCTCTACGTTTTATTATAAATTTAATCGAATATCACTTAGTCATTTTATTACTGAAAATCAAATACAAGCTGAACTTTACAACTGTCTGGCATTCGGTTATTTAAAACGTTTCGATGACAGATTGGTGAAATATTTTTTTTAATCAAAAGTTATCTAAAAAGAATACATATCCTCTTGTTTCTTAGCGCCCATTGAGCTCACATTTGTGACTTTTTTTTATAGGTGATTTACGAATCTATTATCAAATCACACAATCCATTAAACATTAAATCAATTAATCTGTTTACAGTAATTATGTAAAATATTAATTGTAGGGAATTCAATCTACAGTCTATACAACAGACTCTATACAGGTGCACAATACCGCCAACTGATGCTTATGTGTCAATTGAGAAATGCATTATCGCTAATCATGTTTGGATAAAAATTGAATCAATTTTAACTTTCCAATATAATTCACTGTTTATTCTAAACTCAGTTAATTTGAGCAATGAAATTTGATCGCATTGTTGCCTAATGTCGTCCCAAAACAGCAACAAATTTGTAACGCTATACACCGTGTTCTGATTCTGATCAAACACTCTTGATAATTGCTCAAAACTTTGGTTTGCGATGCACTGCGCGTACGGGTAAAATTCAAACATTTAAAGCTAGTATGGACCTCCTCTTTTGTTTCTTAACACAAGTCATGATTCGAATAAATTTCTTTTATTTTCTTCTAAATAACAGCAGTATACATGATAGGAAAATCATACTTGGCTTATTTCAATAGTAGAATTTCTTTTAAAAATGGCGACATAGCGGGATTTAGACACATGCTGCACCGTCTTTTGTTTATAAGATCATATTTCAGGCATTAGACCTAATTTTTAAAACGTTGGAAACCGGTCAAGGTTTTTATTGTCATTATTTAAAAGCTTCATGAAACTCTGAACTTCAAGACTTCCGAAACGGAAAATAACACAGCACGGTGATTTGTTGTGTTGACATTTTGATTTTGAGAAAGTAATAAGAGGTCAGTGCTTTGGTTTCCATATGAACTGTGATAACCCAATTTCGAAGATTTGGTTTTCATAATTTGGTAAAATTCATTCATGTTTGCCCCAAAACAAGGCGCATGCCTATATTTGCCTGTCAACAGAGCGATTACAACACATAAGATACATTGCTAATTTACCTAAAATCACAGGAGTTTATGTAATTTTATTAATTTGAAATTATTATTTATCATCAGGTGAACAAATAATTTACTAATTTGTCATTTGAAAAGATATATGTGCGTGCAATATAACGACATTTTTTATATCGCAAGAGGGCGCCTGACCCTTTTCTCCAACAGGATTCTTGACTGTAAATCAAACACTAGATGCTGAAACAAAACTGGCTTGAAAAAAAAATTGCCGACTCTAAAACAGTATTCAACTACACAGGCACCGAATCTAACTTATTCCATGACCATTGAATGAATGACGTTTATTGAAGATATTTGGAATCGAATTGACAATGAAACAATTATCTTGTCATGATTCAATAATTGTGATTTTTTTTCTTTGCCCTCGTTCTTTTTCTTTTCTTTTCTTTTCTTTGCAAATATTTTGGCTTGATTGAACAGATATAGGTCGATGTAAAGCCCTGGTCAGGGCTCCGGAAGCAACACGATTCACCCCAACTCGTTGTTCTGAGGCAGTTAACTGTGAATTAACAAAGAGTCGGGATGAATCGTGTTGCTTCCGGGGTCCTATGTGACCGGGGCTTAAAATTTGCACAGGGACCGAAGAATGTCATTAAAGTTTAGAGGCTGAATATAGCTGTAGCCCCTTAATTTTTTTTAAATAAAACATGCAAAAATCATTAACGGAATTCTTGATTGATCTTGATATCTTTATTTTCTCAAAATGAGATTGTTAGACTGATGCTAGGTCATTTGTATTTTTGACCTATGTACCTATGTGTTTATGATTTGTGTACACCTGTACTTCTTTACAAAATGAGTCCTGATAACCTTTCGACCAACTGCTATCACTATTTAATTACCATCTTAATATTCAATGGACACTACTGGAGTGAAATTACAAAATAAACAATGAATGAGCAAGAACTCATGTATATTCGGAACATAATGAGTAAGAAATTATTTGCAGAGTCGTAAATCTACATGAACCGTGAATTAGCGAAATCGCTTTCGTGTATATATACGTTCATGTTGCACAATTTTGAACTATACTCCTCTGTACCTTTCACAGGTAAGTTGAGATAAATGGAACAAAAAAATGAATGAATGATACCGAGTAATTACGTCGCTAAGAAATCAGATATATATAATTATATATTTACTTGAAATTCAATGAGCAAAATTATTTGCAAATTACACTCTGGACTGGAGGGTGCATATAGACAATTTTGGTAAGTAAGTTTTATTCAAATTTATCTATCGCATTGATGAATTAATTCTGAGCATCTCTCTGGTATCTAACACAGCATTCACACTTAGCCGGTGAATAGCCGGTAGACAGACGAGGAACAGTTAGTGAACCGCTGCGGCCTTTCTTGGCATCGCCGACTCTTTTCCGGGCAATTTTTATTGTCAGATGTTGCTAAAAGGTACATGTATGTAGGAGCTGATTATATTGGAATTTGGAATTTGGAATTTATTCATTTGAACGTCATTGACATGTACAGCCAACATTTTGTTCTGATTACATTTTTTTCATACACATTGTGGTATATCAAACAAATTATACAAAGTAAAGAAAATATAAATGATTTAGTAANAAAACGAACAACGTTGAATGTTTAATTGTGATGATAATTGAATCGTACAAAGTTTTCGCTGAACTAGTCTTGCACGTTATATCTTCACAGTATTTGGGTGCAAGCGAACGTACTTAGTGCCCCAAAAACTAAAAAATTAAAATGATGATTTCTTAATTGCCCGCACTTGCGCGCGAATATCAATAGGTTTATCTGACAGAATAGAATGACATCTGCAAAAAGCAATATGAAGCGGACAACATGTGGAAACGTGTGGAAATGAGTAAAATCAAGTCGAAAATAAATTTGTATTTTCGAAATTTTTAGTTATATCTCCAAGAGTTCTTATTGAGATGACACGAAAATTTAAAAATATTGTACTGCGCATCATAATTTGAAAAAGTTGTTTGATATCTTTTCCCACTCTACTGGCATTAGGCGGCATCAGAGTTAGGGATCAAAGGATTAACGAAGCCCAGTGATTGCATTGTTGTTCTTTTCAATTACACCAGGTGATTTCTATTTTTGTGTTTTGTTATCACTCCTGTTGCTTAAAGCCCCTTGGTATTTTCATTTTCGGTTGAAGATACACAGACTTGATTGTTATTATTTTCTGCAACTCTTTTAATCCTCATGATAATGTTTAATTACTGCAATATGTAAATTAAACTTCTATTGATAGAGTGTTCTTACACAGACAATATCAATTTGGTTTGCCCATTAAGTTTTTTTTTCTGTAAAACAAAATATGACGTAAGAAATGGCTTTGTAAAGTTGTGTCATATAACGTCACCGATGGTCATTTGGGGATACGTACTTTAAAGAGATATGTTTGTGCATCACATATCGAAAACAATGGATTATCACACTGATGCAGTTGGGTTCAGTGCCATTACAAATGACAAATAAATTTTCCTTCATTTCCCATATCCCCCTGCGTAATGTGACGCTAATGTGTTTATAGGTAATTTGACAGAATAACACATACCTCCGATAAAATTTTGTTCTAAAGTTACATCAGCCTGTTAGTTTTCCATAGCCCAGTACGCCTTATTCATCATGAGTGATGAGAGGTTGAAAGAGAGGTTCTTGGCTCGTTTGGCAGAAATATGTACATGATTTATCGGTTATTATCTAAAAAGAACATTCTATCAAATTCGGATATTGTTCAGAATATAGGGATATGTTGCTGAACTCGCAGCAATATTGTACCTTTAGACAGCCTCAAGCGGACACGTTGTTTTTTTTGTAATTGAGGCATTGTTTGATACTTTCTAAAGTGCTCAAATCCTTTTAAAAACCCCAGAATGCAAAATCATAACTTTTTTGGTTCGATTTTTTACCAAAAGGTTCAATACTACACCATTCCAAAGGGTGCAAAGAGCGCATCATCTAAGTTTTGTCCAAAGACAACGGCGGCCCACTTTATCTTTCATTTTGATGAGATTGAGTTTTCTATGATATTTCAGCTGTCATTATATGTAATTATTTCATCATAATATGCAATTCACATTCAACGCCTAGGCAAAGTGTATTATCATTTTTTTCTTTCCTACGGTATCGCATGTGCGATATTGCACCATCTTCGTGAAATGTTCGCAGCGATGTTGACTCTCAAATTGACTTTCGGACGGTTAGAACGGAAACACAAATATATATCACAATGGCGAAATATATATCGTAGTTTACCGTCGTGAGTTTGCATTTGTTTGACCCTTAATATGCTTAAAAATTACCACATGAATGAAACCGGTTTGGGGGTATTAAGCGGTGGGTCAACTCAATGTGTTTACTCAAAGACAGGCAATAAAAGCTTGACAACCTTCGACTTCAGACTCTGCCCTTCGCTGTTCATTTGAATTGTGGTGGTTTATTTACTACACTGTAAAAAAAAAAAAAAAAAAGAGAGACAGCACGGTCACCCTTGAATTTGCCATTTTAGATACAGAAATGTATTTTTTTGTTATCAAAGAGCAGTAACCATGACGAACTGTTTGAAAAGAGTTGGGGGACTGCCACAGGTGGATGTGGATATCTACCTCAACCCATATCCACAAAAAAAATGGGAGCTGCTGACCCCCCCCCCCCCCCCCCCCCCGGTTCCGCACTCCCTAGAATATACGAACATGAATATCTGGTTACGCAATATATCTCTCACACGGCAACAAATTTGAACATTAATTGAATTGTATTAGATTATACAGTAAACTTTCCGGCAATTCAGCTGCCATCGGACCGCTATAATTTCTACATATTTTTTTTTTACCGTGTAGGCGTGCAAACACAGAACGCGAAGATAACGTTCGCGAGCAAGGATGTTTAAACTTGAGATAAAATTGCTCTGATCATATTCTTGATATCGTGGTGATTGTAAAGCACTGACTGGAGTATCACTGGACGGTATTTAAAATAGAAATGACTAGAATTGTACTTCACCTGTGATAGGCTTTACTGTATGGGACGCATGAGAGTGGCTGAGTAATTTTTGTGAAGGATACAAAGAGAGGTAAGCAAATCTTAATCCATTACAATATAGTTTAAAAGCACTCTGTCATTTGTTATTACTGCCTGGATATATGCTGAAAAAATATAAAACCTATTCTTTATGGAGCACGGCGCTGTCAGAGTAGAATAGTGTTCATGCTTGATCACGTTGTGTGTTATCGTTTATCATTTATAATGCTAGTTTTTCTCAGATTTTGTCGCGTTGGTAATACAACACAAAAAATTATCACTTTTTAGTTGCACGATTGCAGAAAGGTCGCATTTATCAGAATGGGTGCATGAGCATAAACTACAACTTGCTTTGTATCGAAGCATGGTCCATTCAAGCACGATGAGCACTTAGTTCTCTTTATAGTCACCCGAATTAATACAATTTCTTAACAATAGGTTTTCCTGAAACATGATTTGGTAGTAGTGTTATCATCTCTCTGGGAAGATTGTTTATAAAAATCAATATGACTCAATGATCCATTCATAGATGAGCGATCGAGCATGATACCTGAGGGAAAATGTCACAACCATGTTTCTATCATGCACATATAACACGATATTAACTATTTCCGCAAAATAATGTCGGTCATGGACAATAGAGCCGTCCTCCGTGTATTGAACTGCGCGGACACAACAATAACAAGCCGGTTTCGATTTGAATAGCATTACAAGGGAGCATTGAATTGATTAAATTTTTTTCGGAATTAGATTATATCGTGATGTATTTGAAAATAAATACAGGAATAGATATTAGGGGTCGATCAAAATAATGACTGAGTTGATCTTCCAACAGACTGGTTTAATAATAGATTGAAATTCATGTAATATACTACAATATAATCTATTTTCGTAAAAAAGTGTGTCATAGGATAATAGATCCGTTCGTCATATAATGAACTGTGCGAACAATACAACCGCAAGCCAGTCCCGATTGTAAGAGCACTAGAAAGGAGTATTGAATTGGTGTCCAACTTAATTTTGCTGAAATAGTTTATATCCTGTAATTATCTGGTATTTCTTAAACCGGTTAACCGGTTAGTAATATCTTGTCCACAATCCTTGGAATCTAGTTTGCGTAAATTACATGTTGCTATGCCAGGCATTGCTCGGGCAAGCTTTCAGGTTGTCAAGAACATGCACAGCCTTTGTGTAAAGAGTATGCATAGAATCTGCACCTTTTTGTACACCCGCCTATTAAGACTACCTTGGTATGTTGATTTGGTGCTAAATTGGGAAAACTGGTCGGACATAAATCATTCCCAGACTCATATTCCAATGATTTAGATATTAAAGGTATTGTTACCCATCCGGTCCAACAATAAATCACCTGAGTGCGACCAAAGGTCAAGACCTGATCTACCTTGGGATTTACAAGAATGGAAATTTCTCATAGAATTGGGAATGGGATATTCAAAGATGTATCAGCAGTCCTAACAGCTTGGGGTGACGGAATATTGTTTGAGAACTATAGCTTACTACCGAAAAGCTGTGTGTAATAAAACAGTTCAGGAGCAAAATAGATAACAAAAAATATGAGCGTGGGAGAGAAATAATGACTTCAAAAGCAGATTATTATGGTATTGCAAATCATGCGTGCATTTCAGTTATATATAATTATTCATTCAAATGAAATAAAGATATTGGGGCATGACACAATATACACATACATAAAGACTCACTTACAAATCTATAATCATAATAAAAACGCTTTTTCATCAAATTAAATTGAACGTGGGAACTAATAAGAAATTGGCTCGAACAAGCAGGTTCCCATTGGTTGAATATCGAGCAAAGTTGAATGAAAAGGGATTAAAAACGGATATATAATATTAAAAAAAAACTACACAAACAACATTTTTTATGTTATGTTCTCCCTTTAATTCTAAGCTATATTTTAAACAGTTTACATGAGCTTTTGATTTCACGCAGAATGCATTGGGTGCTTACGTCCTTTGGGCTAAATCGAATGATCAAATCGTTAAATCGCTCGAGGACAGTAAACATAAATTGGCTGGAAAATATATTTCATGACTTTACGACTCATCTGCGTTATTAAAGGTATAGATTAGTAATGACCAGGATGCAGAAATTGATGTTAAATGAGCTGATGTATTCGCAAGTTGCTTTACATGCCTAAATATATCTATGTAGGATATTAGGAGTACATTTATGCTCG
>BQKZ01002531.1:40679-68912 GCA_036244855.1 Temnopleurus reevesii
TTGTTTGTTAGTTTGTCTTTTTGTTTGTTTATTTGTTTTTATTCATTAATGTATCGTTCTTTGTATCGTCATTATATTTCAATGGCTGATATAGAAAAAGAGAAGTCTCGTAAAATGGAATAAGATATACAATAATGGTACGCTACATCGGATGTAAGCGCTCTGTTCTTAATAGCTCAATAGCTTAATAATGGCGATCACTACATTAAAGGAATTTCTAATCAGAAAAAGTAACTCTTCTCTCTCTCTTTTAATCCCACGAAGGACAAAATCGATTTGTCTACATTTTTATACTTTCTCCAGGTTTTTACTTTTATTATCAGTCTGACTCTTCCTCCCATCCAATTCTCCCTTCTGTCTTTCAAACTGTATCTTTCGTCATCATGTAAATATCTAAGCTTCAAAATATCTGAATTTGTTTGCCAGTATGACTTATGGTCTATGAGAAATCTTTACTTTTGTCTACTATGTTATGTCGAGATTGGTAGCTTCAAACTTCATAAATACATGTTATTTGTTTCCATGTAGAGTATGGTCTATGAGAAATCTCTACGCTTGTCTACGTATGCTATGTCGGGAGGGATGATGACAATGGGACAAATAACCAATCACATGTCGCTTGATGCAACCAACATCCAATTCTTCTTCAATTACGCCAACGAATTATGGACAATACCAATAAAGGTATGAAATTGAATGTTCCTACTTAATGCCGAAGAACGCCGAAGAGTGCCAAAGAGTACCAAAGAGTGCCGAAATGTCACCGAAGAGTGCCGGAGAGTGCCGAAAATTACTCTTCGACACTGTTTGGCTATCCTCGACAGGTTTTGGCTATTAGTATGACCGAAATTTAGCACCCTATTGGAAGAAAATAAGACATGGACTTGCAAGGCAAAGCGGGTGTTGCTCAAAATCAACTGCAAATTTGCACATTGCAACGTACATTTTCATTCGCACAAGGTATGCGCATGTAACAAGAAACAATGATTTTGATTGGCACGTTCCGATCAACTGCAACTTGCGATCAACTTTTTGACAACACCCCCATAGACTACCAACGATCTATATTTCTTTGAAGATGGTGGTCCGCCGAGAGATTTGAAATTCGCTATCGAAAGCATAAGAAACAGATGATCTCGATGATGGATATAAAGCACATCTGCCTTCTTGACTTGTGGCGTACAAAAAAATTGCCAAATAAAAATGACACACTCAATCTGTGTGAGTGTGTGTGTGAGTGTTTGTGTGCATTTAATGTTATTATGATGATACACGAGCATCACGATCATCCAACTATTTTGTGTTAATCATTTCCATATTTTTAATTGATTATCCGCAGTTTGGCGTCACTTTGTATCTCCTATATCTCGAGCTTGGAGTACCGTCTCTCATTGGAGCAGCATTACTGATATCAGTCCTTCCAATTCAAGTTATCTTTGCTGGACTCTCTGCCAAGTACATTAAAGCAGTTTTAGTAAGTTTGTCCTCAGATTGGTGCTTAGTATGCACTGATTTGGTTATTTATAATGTTTTCCTCGACGTGATACATAATTCATTTTAAAACTTTCATTACGAGAATTAATATGATTCATTAATATTTTGAAATGTGTATTTACAAGCTGGATAGTCCGGATGGAGAGTTGAGAAACCACTTTAAAGAAACGTTGCATAAAGATTCATGGAACTTTCCTTTCTTTCTGTATGAGACACACACACTTATCGAAATCACATGCCACTCGTAATTAATCAATGCAATACATTTTCTTCCAATAGATTACTTTAGAACTGCATGCTACTCGAAATAAATCCATACGATTAACCCTTTTCCATTCTTACACGATATAAACTATTTCCGCAAAATTAAAGTTGGGCGCCAATTAAATCAAGTCGTTTTTATTTTCCAGTGCTTTAAAGATTCAAACATGTATACATAGTCATAAATGATAATAGTAATATAACAAAATGTATTAAAATGAGGTTAGCAAAGAAGCAAGACTTGTATGACGTACGAATCTCTCGTCCAAGGACACACTTAATTCCTTCAAAAAAGTTTTTCCAAATCTGTTCTTCCTAGACGTATGCCGATCAGCGGATGAAATACTCGAATGAGATGCTGCAGGGAATTAAGATACTGAAGCTGTACGGGTGGGAGCGCATCTATTGCAAGATAGTCAAAGCGGAACGAGCCAAGGAGATGCAGAAACTCGCCGTCGTCTACTTCATCCAAGCATGGAACTGTAAGTAAAAAGGTTGGATCGGACCCCCTCCTCTTTTGAGTGACTTTAATGTTGTTTTTGTTATTTTTGTTTTGTTGTTTTCTTTCGTTTAGATTTTGGGAGTGTTTCTTCTTTTTTTGTATAGTTTTCTTTTTGCTTTTTAGTATGTTCTTTTTTGTTTGCTTGCTTGCTGGCTTGTTAAGTAAACACCTTTCACTTTTGCTGTCTTCTATGACCGGCCCCATTTAACCCCATTTTAAGTGAACATCGTTTGTCTCTTTCCTTTTATTTTTGCTTGTTGGGTACCCCTTGGACACTCATTTTTTTTTAAAGATAGGTCAACTATGAGAAAGTAGCATTTATGAGATGATTACCTCAGTTGTGCTTAATCTTACGACTTAACATGCGACTCTGATGTTCGCACACAATACATGAGCTAACGGTCATTAAATTGATTTCTAAAATTATTTCTATCCATGTTCTATTAGTTCCATACCCAGAAATATTTCATTCAAATGCGTCATCAAAATGGCATTCTAAAATGTCATCTGCGATAATCAATGTACAATGGCATCTAGTATAGATAATTTGTTCTTAGCACATTGCAGCATCTTTTCGCAATATTTCTTAACTCTCTCTCACATATTTCCTCTTTTCAGTCGTTGTAAATATTGGCGTTCCGACAATGGTCAATCTAGTGGTGAGTATGATCAATACAATTTTCCATGTCATATTGAAATCGTCCTAAATGCTTCGAATCACCTTTGCTTTAATTTTGCTCATTTTGAATATCATAATTCAAGGATGATCTCATATTGTACAGCTGACCTTTCCTGAAAATTAGCTTCTAGAGTTTATCATCGAAATGTTGCTTTTTAAAGCCCCGATAGATATTTTTCAGTGACGTCATTTATCCACCATGTATAAGCCCTACACATCCTTTGTATTGACTGAATGCTTACAAATCTTGGAGTATTCTACGGGTAATTCTAGAATTTGATTAATGAAGTGTTTATAAACTGCTGGTGCATGATTATTTCCTGCACACGAATATGCTCTATTCGCCATTAAATTAATTCCTTCATTTGGAATGTCAAGGTGAAAAGCACCCATTTTCGAATATTTGGGTGGTTTTAGTTTCGTTCAAACCACCCTTGATCTAATCAAGTTCATCAATTCTCACCTTCTAATGTTTGACATCTTTGTCTTTGGCGGTAGTCATTCAGCACATACACAGTCATCACCGGCAAGCCGTTAAGCCCCGATGTCGCCTTCTCTTCTCNTGCTCTGTACGAGGTAACTCCCGGACACTGCGAAATCCTGGTATGCTCTAATCCAATTAAAACGTCCGAATTTTCTGAAACACCAGAATACACTTTCTTAATTCCCAAAAGTTCCAATGATAAGGACTGACGCGGCGGTCCTAGGCTAAAAGTTTTCCTGAATGCTGCTGGTATTAACCAAATTGCAACCATTCTCGAACGTTTCGGACCTTAACAAAAAGAAAATAAATCAATTCTAAATGTTTCACTTGGTTGGGATAACTGTTCTCAAAAGAATGTTTGTAAGTAACTAGGAATGTAGGCAGTGTTGACCTGAATAATTTATGATGAAGCATTTTTCAATTATTTCAAACGCCAAAAAAGCACAATCTTTTAGAACGACATTAAAATGGGAACAGTTACTGAGATCAGAAAATAGAATCGTCATTGAAATGCCTACAGGCTTCAATCTGAAAATGTTTCGTCATTTCTCAGTTTTCTCCAGTTCTATAACATTTTTCAAACGACCCCGTGGTCGGAACTGTAGTATGATTCATACTACTATTACACATAATTGTTTTGCTAGTAATTAATCGAAACAAATCAAATTCTCATCTGAAAATAACGTTGTTAAAAGATGGAAATTGTTGCTACCTGGTTTGGCTTTCAACATTTAAAAGTATAGAGCAATGTCGAATTGGCACTATTTAGTGACTGCTGGTCCACGATTTGAATTGGCAAACAGTATGTAAAATTTGGAGAACACTTTATTTGAGAAAGTTATAATTTATAATTTTATATTTTTTTCTTGTGGTTCGGAATATGTTTCAACAGATCATTATCATGAAGAACGGGACGATCCTACGCGAGGGTGACCCCGACGAGATTGCCCAGGAGGACCCCAACCTGATGAGAGACTGGCAACAGGCCATGAAACAGATGAGCGAATCAGAAACAGAGATGTCCGAGTCAGAAGCTCTGCTGGAGGAAAGACGCTTACTCAAGAAACAGATCTCTCACCTCTCCGTCTCTGTCAAGGACATCTCGACCGCTGTTGATGGTAATTAGGGGGTGATCGAAATTGATGGATGGAGATGGAGTGGACGGTAAAAAACGAGTGCACATCGATCTGTTGTACGCATTAATAGAAGAGCAGGGGTCTGTAACAGGAGATACGATAAATTGAAAATTAATCGTATCTTTATGGTACACGTTTTGCCATAGACTTACGATTAATATTTATCGTAAATTTAATTGCATCTTTTATTTTACAGGGCCCTGATCAGTTGCGCATTAATTTTGTCATTTGATGCGTATATCAAATGCGCACTCGTTTTCCACCCTCCACAGACTTCCATCTACCAATTTCGAAAACCCACTATTATGATAATGTGAAGACTAAACACTTTCAGAGATCTAGAGACATGCCGTTTTTTAAACGTGAACTGCTAACAAGAATATTTTGCCCCTCTAGTTAGGAGGTTGATTTATTTATATTTTTGTTACAGATCTGTGAAAATTGTTGATAGTGTCATTGAGAAGATTTTAGATATCATTCTTCTTGACAATAATTTACCATTTGTTCTGATTTTAAAATTGCGACATGGCACTTTGATACAGGGCAAAGAAAGGAGTAAAATGTGGCAATTAAACCAAAGCCTTTGTTCCGCTTTGTTTGTCCAATTTTGTTATCACTCTGGCTAAAAACACATTAAATATATTTTCAGATGATGAGCGAGGTCGTCTTATCGTGAAAGAAGACCAAGAGAAGGGTTCTGTATCCTACGACATCTACCTATGGTACCTGANGACCCCGACGAGATTGCCCAGGAGGACCCCAACCTGATGAGAGACTGGCAACAGGCCATGAAACAGATGAGCGAATCAGAAACAGAGATGTCCGAGTCAGAAGCTCTGCTGGAGGAAAGACGCTTACTCAAGAAACAGATCTCTCACCTCTCCGTCTCTGTCAAGGACATCTCGACCGCTGTTGATGGTAATTAGGGGGTGATCGAAATTGATGGATGGAGATGGAGTGGACGGTAAAAAACGAGTGCACATCGATCTGTTGTACGCATTAATAGAAGAGCAGGGGTCTGTAACAGGAGATACGATAAATTGAAAATTAATCGTATCTTTATGGTACACGTTTTGCCATAGACTTACGATTAATATTTATCGTAAATTTAATTGCATCTTTTATTTTACAGGGCCCTGATCAGTTGCGCATTAATTTTGTCATTTGATGCGTATATCAAATGCGCACTCGTTTTCCACCCTCCACAGACTTCCATCTACCAATTTCGAAAACCCACTATTATGATAATGTGAAGACTAAACACTTTCAGAGATCTAGAGACATGCCGTTTTTTAAACGTGAACTGCTAACAAGAATATTTTGCCCCTCTAGTTAGGAGGTTGATTTATTTATATTTTTGTTACAGATCTGTGAAAATTGTTGATAGTGTCATTGAGAAGATTTTAGATATCATTCTTCTTGACAATAATTTACCATTTGTTCTGATTTTAAAATTGCGACATGGCACTTTGATACAGGGCAAAGAAAGGAGTAAAATGTGGCAATTAAACCAAAGCCTTTGTTCCGCTTTGTTTGTCCAATTTTGTTATCACTCTGGCTAAAAACACATTAAATATATTTTCAGATGATGAGCGAGGTCGTCTTATCGTGAAAGAAGACCAAGAGAAGGGTTCTGTATCCTACGACATCTACCTATGGTACCTGAAAGCCATCGGTTACCCGGTAGCAGCGCTTTGTGCATTCGCGAGCATTGCGGGGTCAGGGGTGGAAATCGGCACCAATTTCTGGTTGGCGAAATGGTCGGAGGCAGCGGTTGAAGCGAATAACACTCAGGTACGATTTAGAATGAATACATTCAAACCTGTCATAGTGGCCACCTCTCTATAGGGACAACTTGTCTTATTGTTTCCTCAAGATAAAAATGTGTCAACAGTGGCTATATTTTATGTTACCCTTTGGAAGCCACCTTGTGATACGCAGTACAGTATTTTTTCTAACGTGAAAGAAATCCCTACATAGCAACAAATTATTTCAATGAAATTGTTTAAAATAATGATGGTTTCATGTAACAGAACCCTCTTGCTATCATCGTCATGTATGTCATGTCTTGAAATGGGGCCTTAAATGTATATACATGTTTTATTTTATTCCTATTCAATATGGCAAACGAGTGATCAACATGTTATACACAATGAAACGTTTTTCCTATACCCGATTTAAATTTAGAATAGCGTGTACAATAAATGTTCATCGCTTCAATTACCATGATTACATCCTCAGTTTGCAATATCATGCAGAGTTCAGTCAAACGATATACCAGCAACACGATATAAACTATTTTCGAAAAGTTAAGTCGAACGGAGACAATAGACCCGTACACCGTGTATTCAACTGTCTGGACACAACAATGACGAGTCGGTTCCGATTTCAATAGCATTGCAAAGAACCATTGAAATTGCGTTCGACTTAACTTTTCGAAAATACTTTATATCGTGTTCAGCAAACTATACACTAAATCAATATTGTCCCTGATTTTGAATGATCTGAATTTGCTGTTTTTAGCATTGTTTATTGTTGCAAAATCTTTAAGTTTCTAGCACATTGATCTTCAATATAAGAACCCAATCTCTCTCTCTCTCTCTCTCTACTTTTCTGTTGAAAATGTAACCTATCTTTCTAAATCCATGTCCTGTTTATGTTAACGATNTCATACGGTGCCGTGGAGGAGGGCTCACTTCCGGCCAAAGATAGTCTACCCAAAGATGTCGCAATTCGTGTAAGAAAAAACTTTGCCAAGATTTCGTCACTTGTTTTAAGCAAGTGTTTATTTTTTCTTCAAAATGATGAATATTTTCTGCACTATTGAACCGAAAAAATTGAATGTTTCTGTTGGCTCATAGTGTTGTGCACAAATTAATCAATATAATTTTATGTCCAATGTAATGAAAGAACCCACAAATTGGCAATCATCAAATTGAGAATAGCCGAATTTTCTGCTGAATGTCTGGCCGGAGTATAATCACACGAATCCATTAGTTGAATAAGTTATTTGTGATTAAAGCTTTTTAATCCATTTTATGCCCAGGAAAAAGCTAGAGGGACAGATGAAATAAAGTTTGGCATATGAAAATTCTAAAGTTAACGGCCTAAATGAATTATCTTACTGATCTGTTATTTAATTGCT
Organism: Temnopleurus reevesii; assembly: GCA_036244855.1. Lineage (NCBI taxonomy): Eukaryota > Metazoa > Echinodermata > Echinoidea > Temnopleuroida > Temnopleuridae > Temnopleurus > Temnopleurus reevesii. Next base: position 48,381 of record BQKZ01002531.1, read on the forward strand.
TAGGATCTGCAATAAGACTTGCATGAAAAAAAAATATATGTGATTAACTTATCTCTTGATAGATAAAAGACGGAAACTTCACTTGGGACCCAGATTCTCATGACGCCATATTGAAAGATATCAACGTGGATATACCTGCAGGTATTTACGTTTGGAAATTTTAAGGAAATTTAGTAGTTTTGTCTGAATTCACCTATTATTTAGCACGTGAGCCAGTGTGCTGTTGAGGATAACGCTATGTGCCGTTTTCTTCAGTAGCACGCCGTCCTAAAGTATGAAAATGCTCTAATTTGTTATTAAAACTGCATTATGATGATATTTTTTTTTTTTACTACAGCTCACAAAATAGTGAAGGATCTGAAGTGCCATTTCTACCAAAACTGATCTTTACGTTTGATATCATGCCTGAAAATGCGGACGAATCCCTCACTCTGTTTGCTACGATGTTTCACTTAAATATTCTCTCTCTCTCCNTTAGAGGGCACTTTTCAAGAAATTAATGCGGAGGTACGCTTGTACGCAGTGTTTTACGGTATACTGAGAGACACCACAAATGTACAGTAAGTAGACTGAGAATAGCATACATTTCTGCTGCATATCTGATCGGAACATAATCAGCACTTAAAAACAAGTGAATCTCAAATTACCCTGTGAAATTAATTATTTATGATTATATATTTCAAATTCACTTTGCACCCTCAAAATGCTGAGAAAAGTTATAGTTTTTCTTTGAAACAAAAGGGTCCGATGAAATAAAGGTTGACCCATGCAAATCGTGGAATTTTCATTTTGTTGTTCAATTATTTCATTGCATAGAATATGTGATAATTTTGTATGACCTGCATGCAAAGAAAAATATATATATTTGATTAACTGTTCTCTTAATAGATAAAAGACGGATCCTTCACGTGGGACCCAGATTCTCATGATGCCATCTTGAAAGACATCAACGTGGACATACCTGCAGGTATTTACATCTAGAGCCACTTTTTATCGGGAAATATTACCGTTCAAATGTGGTAAATGATGAATACAGTACATAAAGTCATGTCTAAATTTTATTAAATCGAAATTAACAATAATTTTGCGCTTTTAGATCGTAGGCTCGGTAGTCGCAGAACGTTGTCGGATCGACGTTACCCTGTCCCATTCTTGTTCAACAACAAAGAGTTAGTAACAACTCCCATTTTCTAACGTATTGTGATAGCACACCGTAATAATGCTTCGTATTTTCTCAAATGTTTTGTTTCTTTGATATGTGCTCTAAAGTCTTAGTGGGGTAATACGGAATATATTACCTATGGAACACTCTCAAACTGTTATGACGGTCATTGAAACGAATTCAAAACGATAGAAATTGTTTTAATATATATATGTGTATACTGTTAATATTTTGCCCCATGATTTAATCAATAGAAAGGATTAATATAAAATGTAATGCTAACCATCATGCGCCCGAATCTGAGTATTCAAATTTTTCTTGTGTGCTTCAGATTGCATGCAAACTCGGGTGGACTCGTGTTCTTTTTTCGTCTAGTACCCATTCCTACCCTGTCGTAAAAGTCCCCAAATTAGCTTCACGATGATTATCACTATAAAACCATGTGCCAAACATTGTTGAATCTGATTTGTCATCGATAAATTAATTTGATATACCATATACATCTTCCTGTCTGTCTGTCTACCTATCTATGTATCGATCTTTCAATCCATCAATGAATGTAGTATCTTTCACTTTTTAGAAAAGTTGACGAATAGTTTACCCAACGCTAGACACCACAATTTTTTTTTAATTGATGGTTCTATGAAAAGTATGTTACCCATTATTAGGTATAACTTTGTTCAACGTTCTAATGGTGTTATTTTATTCTGTTTTGACCAGGGAAGCTGACGATCGTTGTCGGGACGGTGGGCAGTGGAAAGTCTTCCATTCTCCAGGCAGTGCTCGGAGAGATGACGACTCTTGATGGTCGGATACAAATCAGGTAAAAATGAATGATTCAGCAATGATTGGAATACAATTACAACCAATATTTAAGCTAAGTATACAGGGGGTCATTACAAACATCGAATTGTCACACTTTACTAGCCCTTTGAGTGATGAGCGAGCATCAGAAACGTGTTATTACGTAAGTAACAAAAAATGTTCAGAGAAAGGACGTCACCCTGTGTGTCATCTCTAATGGTGGAAGTATTTGTCATTATACGTGATTAATCGTTGACCAATTAAAATTATGAAGACTTGATTTCGGATGTTGATTTAACTCGTCCACTTTCTTTGTCTTTCCTGATTTGATTCTTAGACTATGTTTTACTTCACTTTTGAAAAAAAAAAGTAGATGCTTGATTGCCGTCCTCCGACTGAACCTTTACCCCGACCTCATAGGGAAAAAAAAATCCATTTACATATCAAATATGGGGCCTGTAACATAATAGATGCAATTAAACTTACAATAAATATTTATCGTAAGTCTATGGCAAAATGTGTACCAAAGAGATACAATTAATTGCAAGATTAATTGCATCTCTTTTATGTTACAGGCCCATGGTACGAAAAGGCCATTAAGTTTTGTTTTGTTTGGGTTCTAATGAGTTAGAGACTGAAGATTTCCGTTTATTTTTAACATAAAATGTAATCGAAAGTAACATAATAAAGTAAAATCATCTTCTGACCGACCAACATTTATTACAAAATAGAATTTTGGGCCTAATTTCGGGGGTGGGTGAGGATTATGGTTTGAAATGATTTATTGTGTGGCTGTATTTATAGCATATGATCTATATCTTACACCATTTTATTGTTTTTATTCTACAGCAAGGGTGCCAGGATTGCATATGCCCCTCAGAAGGCCTGGCTCGTCAACGCATCTTTCAGAGAGAATATATTGTTCGGAGAGCGTTATGATCCCGCAAGGTATGAGCTTCCCTATGTAGAACGTATAAACACTGTGTGGCTTTCCTTTGTGTTTTACCTGTAAAGGTGCATTTCTTGATAAGCTGTCATATGCATGAACGTGATCCTTTTTAAATATGTCAGCGATAAAATACCAAATATGATAATTATCATCATTATTATTAACCAGTACAGAATAAGCATTCTTGGTAAAATGTAAAACTGAAGCAGCTACCGTACTACCTGACTTATATTGTTTATCTAAAGTAGATATGAATATGTAAGAAAGAACAACACTGAACATTATATCGCCGTTAATATCGACCTCCCTTCCGTATCCCGAATAATGACCAGGAAGGTGTTTCACCAAGTTATGAAAAACATAAAGAATTTACGCACGGCTGGTAATATTTCTTGTGCTAAATGATCGAGAATCTTATCGTCCGTGTTTTCACGAAGTGACGAGAGCAAAAGTCTTCTGTTGCATGAAGACAAAGAAATTCCGACGTAACGCCAATTCAACGGGCATCATATCGAACAACGTATCAATTATATAGAACGACACGTTTCAATGGATTTGTAACTCATTTCGTGTAACCATACCCTCTGGCCCCGTCACTTCGTGAAAACACGGACGTCATGTGTATTACACTCGTTAAAGCACTCCAATTTTTCTTAAAGTCGTTCGTAATTTTAAAAACGATTAGGTGATCCACCGCCCTGAAAGAAGGTTCACACCCATCGCCCGTCCTGTCTTAGATCACAAGAGGGCTACTTCCGTTTTTATTGTATTTTCTACCAGATACAAGAAAGTCGTTGGAGCGTGTGCTCTTGGTCCCGACATGGAGATGCTACCGGCTGGAGACTCGACAGAGATTGGTGAGAAAGGCCTCAACTTGAGCGGTGGTCAGAAGCAGCGTGTCAGCGTAGCTAGGACAATATACTCTGGCAGAGATATCGTCATATTGGTAATTATCAATGTGTGCATGGGTCATTAAACCAAATTGAGGTTGAATCGTCCTGGGGTTTTTTTGTGTGTTTTTTGCATAAAGTGACAAAACCATCATCGTGTGTTCTTCTATAAATGCATAGAATGCCCACTGAATCGTTGGTCTGTCGGAATTGCTTTGCTTTCATGCAACACTACCCTTAGGATAACCCCACGTCATGAAATCATGGACTATTTAGCAGCTGAAAGATTGAATTAAAAATCCTTTGTTATAGAAAGAAAGTATTCTTACCGACATGTCTTAAAACGCTAAGTATTTATTATAAGAAGAAAAAAAGATGTCCAATTATCAGATAGTGTGTCAATTGATCAGAGATGATTTTCCTGGGCATGGCAAAAGGCTCCCTGTTATATACTGTCTTTTGGCCAGAGATTATCTAGAAACTATCAGTTTCATGTTTCAAACCGCTGTTAGCAAAATGATTCATTAAACTCCGTAAATGTCTATACGACATATGGATGTATAGTTCAGATTCTGAACGGTTTCATAATTTCTCTACACCCAAATCATCTAATATACCCCAGCATACCAGCGCGACCGATAGATGGCGTGATCATATCTTTATACAGAACGCAAGAATTTCGTCACCCGTGAATCCTCGGGGTCGCGCCCTCTCTCGGTCTGGTAGCAGTGGAAAGAAAAGTGATCGGGAGGATATATCGCACTCTCAAAAATCGTTTAAAATCTGAACTAATGGATGTATGGCAGACGGAAGGCTAGATTTAAACAAAACACTTTCTATCCAAGCAAGGGTGTAATGTTTCTTGTTACTGACAGCCCCCCCCCCCTCCCCGCCCCGATTTACATAATACTGTCTCAATATGAAGTACGGTTTTGGATGATTTATTCTTGTTCATTCGTTCATGATTGTAGGATGACCCTCTTTCCGCCCTTGACATGCACGTGGGCGCACATCTCTTCGAGAACGGTATAATGAGGATCCTCAAGAAACAGAAACAGACTGTTATTCTCGTCACCCATCAACTCCAGTATCTTCCAGAAGCAGACAAGGTAAGTCTTTGAAGATCAATAAGGTGAAAAAAAGATAGGAAAAGGAAAAGGCGCAATTAGATCAACTCGAGAATGTATCGTGAAGATCCTCAAAAAGCAGAAACAGACTGCTATTTTGTTACCCACCAGCTCCAGTATTTTCCAGAGCTGACAAGGTAGGCCTAAGCCTTGGTGTCCATCAAGTAGCAGACTAAAGGTGAAGCTGCAATATTAGACAATGGGCATGGTACCATAAGGGTTCCCAGTAGAAGAAGAATTATTGTAAATCATTAACTCCGGTATTTTTCAGAAGTACACAAGGTATGATTTGGTGTCCATTAAGGAACGGATATTAAACTTGGACAAGGTAATGACACAAAATGATAGAAAGCGCAGTTCTTTCAACATACCTTGAACGATTTTACTTTGATCTCCTGAACAACTTTCCAAATTGCTCGAGACGCCGGAAGATTCGGTTAAAAAACTCCGTGATGCATTGCCCTTAACCATTTTCGAACGTTTTCAACACCGGGATGCTTTGTTTGGAACTATTTTGTGACATCAGGTTGCAGTGTCCTTCGACTCCCGACATTTACTACTTCCGAACTTTCTGAAACGCCAGCTTTCACTTTCATAAACCATTTTCGAACGTTCCAACATTTAGGATCGACGACCCAAAAATTGTCTTGTACGCTGCGAGTCTCCAATATGGAGTATCCCAGAAAGAACTGTCTTGTAAACAACCATTGACCGAAATGATTAACGTTGGGGATATTGTGGAATATAAAGAAGTACTGAGATGAAACATTTTCCAAATATGCAAAACGCCAAGCGGCACTCTAGAACTACACGAAATGGGAACAGTTACTGAGATCAGAAAATATAATTGTCATGGAAATGCCGACAGGCTTCAAACTGAACAATGTTTCGTCATTTCTCAGTTTGTTCCAGTCCTAGCCTTGTACAAGATACCCCTTGGTCTGAACCTTTTAATGATTTATCAAATTAATATGTATAATTAGGCTAGTAGTAATTAAACAAAAAGATCGAATTTTCAAGGCAAAAGACGTTGTTGACAGATGGAAGCTGCTGCCGCTAGCTAGTTTGGCGTTCAATATTTAACGTCGAACTGGTGCTGTTCAGCAACTGATGGGCTTAGTATGATTTGATTGGGGAAAATAATGTCAATTCTGGATGATAAGGTTTGGAATAGACTTTTAAAAAATATAATTTATTATTTTATCTCTTGTTTTTGCTTGTTTTTTAACTTATTTCAACAGATCATCATCATGAAGAACGGGACGATCCTCCGCGAGGGCGACCCCGACGAGATTGCCCAGGAGGACCCCAACCTGATGAGAGACTGGCAACAGGCCATGAAACAGATGAGCGAATCAGAAACAGAGATGTCCGAGTCAGAAGCTCTTCTGGAGGAAAGGCGCTTACTCAAGAAACAGATCTCTCACCTATCTGTCTCAGTCAAGGACATCTCCACCGCTGTTGATGGTAGCTAGTGGGTTTTCGAAATTGGTGGACGGAGCGTTGTGGACAGTTGAAAACGATTGCACATCTGTTGTATGCATTAATAGAAGCGCAGATCAGTTGCGCACTTGTCAGTTAATGCGTAAAGCAAATTCGCACTCGTCTCCTATCGTCCACAGGCTTTCGTCCACCGATTTCAAAAAGCCCATTATAATGATCATATCACGACGAAACACTTCTAAAGATCTAGAGACAAGCATTTTTAGGAACATAAACCTCTAAAAAGGTTTGCAACTCTATTTTGGACATTAATTTTGTTTTCTTTGTTATTTGTTACATTGCGATGTCAGGTCTATGAAAATTGAAACTTGTGCTATTAAAAAGATTCCTCATTCCTCATTCCTCTTCACAATAACGTACCATTTGTTCTGATTATGTAATCAAAACACCATAATATTACATACCTATTTGCAATCATACTAATTTAATACGCTTTGCCCGATTTCGTTATCATATCTGTGTAAAAGCATAGTAAATATATTTTCAGATGATGAGCGAGGTCGTCTTATCGTGAAAGAAGACCAAGAGAAGGGTTCTGTATCCTACGACATCTACCTATGGTACCTGAAAGCCATCGGTTACCCGGTAGCAGCGCTTTGTGCATTCGCGAGCATTGCGGGGTCAGGGGTGGAGATCGGCACCAATTTCTGGTTGGCAAAATGGTCGGAAGCAGCGGTTGAAGCGAATAACACTCAGGTACGATTTAGAATGAATACATTCAAACCTGTCATAGTGGCCACCTCTCTATAGGGACCACTTGTCTATTATTTCCTCAATATAAAAATGTGTCAACAGTGGCTATATTTTATGTTACCCTTTGGAAGCCACCTTGTGATACGCAGTACAGTATTTTTTCTAACGTGAAAGAAATCCCTACATAGCAACAAATTATTTCAATGAAATTGTTTAAAATAATGATGGTTTCATGTAACAGAACCCTCTTGCTATCATCGTCATGTATGTCATGTCTTGAAATGGGGCCTTAAATGTATATACATGTTTTATTTTATTCCTATTCAATATGGCAAACGAGTGATCAACATGTTATACACAATGAAACGTTTTTCCTATACCCGATTTAAATTTAGAATAGCGTGTACAATAAATGTTCATCGCTTCAATTACCATGATTACATCCTCAGTTTGCAATATCATGCAGAGTTCAGTCAAACGATATACCAGCAACACGATATAAACTATTTTCGAAAAGTTAAGTCGAACGGAGACAATAGACCCGTACACCGTGTATTCAACTGTCTGGACACAACAATGACGAGTCGGTTCCGATTTCAATAGCATTGCAAAGAACCATTGAAATTGCGTTCGACTTAACTTTTCGAAAATACTTTATATCGTGTTCAGCAAACTATACACTAAATCAATATTGTCCCTGATTTTGAATGATCTGAATTTGCTGTTTTTAGCATTGTTTATTGTTGCAAAATCTTTAAGTTTCTAGCACATTGATCTTCAATATAAGAACCCAATCTCTCTCTCTCTCTCTCTCTACTTTTCTGTTGAAAATGTAACCTATCTTTCTAAATCCATGTCCTGTTTATGTTAACGATCTTAGAATATAACAGTTGTTTTCATGCAAATGTGTGTTTGTATATAATGTATGTATTTCCTGTAATATCGAGCCCGATGTAGAATAGTACATGTATTGTTGATGGGGCTACATTATTGAAATACAACGTAATAAATAAACAAATAGATAAATAGATAAAGAGAAATATGAATATGTATGTTCTATTTCGTTCACATATTTTTAGCAAGCTATAGATGACACAAACTACTACATAACATACTACGCGATCCTATCAGCTGTCAGTGTATTCTTTAGGATGATGTACATAGCCATCATCTGTGCAGGAATGTACTTTGCTGCCAGGAGACTGCACTATGAGATGCTCGAAAATATCATTTCTGTTACTCTCAGGTGAGTTCATTGCATCTGACCTATCTTACGTGTATAAGTACTACTTTTATGGTTTAGACAATCCATTGCTACAAATCGGACGCTTTAGTACATCATATGGCATTTATACAAGTTACATTACAACCATACTCACAGATTTACGCCTGATATGCCCCAAATATACTTTTCCTAAAAAGTTAATTTAATACCGTATTTTTCTTTACGTACCGTACTAAGGGGTATTTGCTTTTTATGACGGGATTACTCTATCTGTCTGTTCGATTGAAAGGAAAATAAACAAAAAGTTGAATCAGCTATGATAATATATAGAAATTTTGACAAGTTTTGACCCTTTTACTGTTCATCCTTATTCTAAAGTGCTTTATCCTGTTATAATGAATATCATTTTTACTTTTTTCGGGACAGGTTCTTCGACACAACGCCAACTGGTAGGATCCTCAACAGATTATCGAGTGACACACAACTCATCGATCAGGTGAGTTAATTCTGTGACATGATTAAGGACAGGATCAGGAAATGATTATATTAATAATTCAAAATAACATTTTTTTTTAAATACATTGTGTAACATTGTTTACAACTCGAAGCACATTCTGCACTCCCTGATAACGTTCGTTACCACGCCTACATAACAAATTGAAATTTCATATCAATTTCAACCTGTTATTTGTTATAGAGAATTTTAATTTTCTTCACACCAGTCTTTAATACTTTGTGAAATACTTGCTATGAAGATATTTGCATTTCTATTCATTATATTTTTCAACAGGTTATGTTAGAGCGTTCCTTATTTTGGAATTTCCCCCTCTGTAACTATATTATTTTGTTATTGTTTTAACTGGTGTGTCTTATGCACCGATAAGTTAAAGGGACTCTCTAAATCGCCATAGTGGCCTGTCCTTGGCGATGTTTAACCAAATCGTTCTTAAAGTTACGAACGGCTTTAAGAAAGACTGGAGTACGTTACTAGTAGTACATGCAATATGCGCACGATTCCCGACCAATCGGCTCAAGGACTGATACCTGTCGTGCGTAAATTATTTCTTAAAATCTTTCGTATAAATGTGGTGAATTACCGCCCTGCAGTTTATAATTTCATTACATTTTTACAATTTAATTTCTATAGCGTCTTGTGCAATCGGTGCGCCTCTTCGTCAACATCACGGTGATGGTGCTTTCAGCTTTCGTCATCATTATCAGCGTCGAAATCTACTTCATCTTCTTCGTCATTCCCATCGCAATAATCTTCATCATTGTGCTGATTTTCTACGTTCGTACCTCAAGGTAAATAACACATAAAACGTATAGGTCTCAATAGAGTTCCTTGTGGAACCCCTTGTAGAGAATTTGTTGGCATATTTTATAGTATTACCATCTGATAAAGATTAGTGATTTACGGCTCAGACCTTTTAATTTATCACTCTGAAAATAGACTGAATTAGTATTTTTATTATTTTTTTTTTTTTGTGTGTGTGTTATGACGTAAAAATCTTCTTCATTGAAATTGATTAGAAATATTCCACCAAAGCATTTATATAAAAATGTATTGAAAATGTTTTTTTTTAAATAATTTGATACATTATATTATGCTTTGCGTTAGCACACTGTGATGATTAAGGGTGTTGGTGTTAACGCACCTCTTGTAAATACAACAAATTATGTCACCATGGTGATGAATATAATATAAATTTGTATCTTTAATTCTAGAGAGCTTCAGCGTTGTGAGAGTGTCACTCGTTCACCCATCTTTGCTCATTTCTCAGAAACGCTAGGCGGCCTACCAACCTTGAGGGCCTTTAAGTGAGTATCCCGATTTGAGGATTCTAGCATCCTTTCTATTTCTTTTGTACAATTTTTCTCGTTTTTAACAAAACAGTACCTTCTTCTTTTAAACAATTAAAATAAAATCTTGTTCTGTTTTTCCAAGGATCAGATATTTCCACGTTCCAGAAAAGGGGAATACTTGGGTTTGCTTTGAGACCATTGAACCTTTGAATCAATAAACACTGTACATGACATGTGTGTTCAACACATATTGACCAAATCGGAGCATTGCTATAAATGGTCGTTCTCAATTTGGCCTTGTATTTAGAGGGTCAGGTGTTCGATGCCTCACTGTACATTAGATTTCTATGTAATGAATGATCATACAGCCACACAGGAGTACGATCTTCTTGCTTAGATGGCAGAGTAACCTTTATACATAAAGATCTCTCTTTATAAATGCACTAAGGGGTGTTATTTAAAAGTTTCAATTGATAGCACACCAACTGCAAATCAGTTGCAAATTGTAACGCGCAATTTCATTCGGGCATGGTATGCGTTTCTAACAAGACGCATTGAAACAATGATTTTCATTGGATCGTTCCGATCAACTGGAACTTGCGATCAATTACAACCGCCCCCTCCTTAAATACCATGAAATGAAAAGGCGGTACCCCGTATTATTTAAAACAATGCAATTACTTTTCTTTTATATGACTAGGGATGAGAAACGATTCTTTCAAACAGCACTTGATCGCATCCTATTGAACAACAGAGTGTACACCTACCTTGTCACCGCCCAGCGATGGGTTGGAATCAGATTGGTAGGATTTTCAATTCATTTATTAAAATGTTATTATTCCACAACTAACTCATGAGCAAAAGCAAATTATTACATGCAAGTTAAACGTGTTACTGTCATACATGATTTACCCTAGTTTAATAGATACTCATTTCAAACTTTATTCCCGTTCATCCTTTGTCTTTCAATATATAAATCTAATTCAGAGTATTGAAATATTTTGTCAATTTTACTCGTGTATAATCTGAAATCCCAATTCAGTTTTAAAAGCCGCCTTTAAAGCATAAACCATTTCTCTATTTCTTCTGTCCCTATGTATCTTAATTAAAAATTGTTTATGTTTTTTCTTTCTTCAATTATACGCGGATTGAAAAAAAAACACGTCGAAATGTTCAAATTTGCTCCGGTTCTGTTTCACAGTGTACTAATTTTAAGAATTCAGATTTACATTCTAAATAGATTCAGATGTTTTATTTTATTCAATCATTTAAAAAACAATACTAACAAACATACTTACAAAAAACAGACAATAAATAGACATATTAAATAATGTATTGTATTTCTGTTATAGGATATGATCGGAGCCGTCGTGGTCCTCTTTTCAAGTTTGCTATGCCTTCTCGGTGCGTTCTATTTCGGTATTGATGTCAGTCTTGTCGGACTTGCTATTTCATATTCACTAGAGGTCAGTAAACTAAAAGTATATTCACTTTCAATATGTACATAATCAAATGATACAGAAAACAATGGGTTATTTTCCTTTGTTTTTACTTCATAGAACTTTTCAATAAACAAAGCTGGCAAGTGTCAGCGATTCATTCGGGTTAATGGAGTGATCGGTCTTCATTACCCAAATGAAACGTCTCCGATACTTTGGGATTAGATATAAATTTAATCGGTAGAAAATACCCCCTACAAAAACAATAAGAACAATGACTGAACGATAATGGTGAAATTGTTTATCTCTATAAATTCACTCCAACATGAGGAGCGTATAACTAGATATTAATAAAAAAAAAAAAATAATCGAATTAATGTCAAAACCAAAGAACAACTCCATACATTTCCACAAAGTCATAAAGTGGAAATTAAAAAAAAAACTCTCTGTGAATTTGTTTATTTAGCCAGTGGGTTTAAATCAAATCAGGCATGTAAAACGATTACAGCCATTTATGAGTGGGACATTTCCATTTTCCCCTCTAGATTTCCCTGTTCATGAACCTGAGCGTCCGAGCCGCTGCCGAAGTAGAGCTCCAGATGAATGCAGTGGAGAGGGTCAAGTACTACGCAGAGCTGGACACAGAGGATTATACAGGTGGGTGGGATTGATCGATTTTATTTTATTTTATTCGCCATAATGCAAGAAAATACCATGACATGGGTATACCAGGAAATCTGAGTTATTTCCAACGGGGTCCTTAAGAAAAGTACAAGCAGAGCTGTCAGCCTCATATCTATAAAACTATTTGATTTTGCTTCCGAAAGAACGACACTATATAAATCTAAATAATAGTGTAACAAAGAAAGCATAACCTGTTCTCATTAAAAAGTTGTATTTTCTTTCTTATACTATTATTTTATTTTACCATAAAATTCCTATTTTCAGTGAACTTCAGTGGACTCATTGACTTTAAATACGCTCTTTTTCCCATAAGTGTCCTATTTCAATTAATATTTTTACTTAATAGGATAAAATCCTACTTGTTGGCAACTCTGCCATATTATGCTGAGAAAATAACTTGGATTGTCAGAAGAAGGGTGAGAGGGGAGAAGAGGGAATATAGGCATAGCATAGTGTGGCTGACTTGGATCCAAGATTTGCCAAAAAGAGCCAACCGCTCACGTCAAAGAGAGTGAGAAGGACAGGAGAGGGGCAGAGGGAATCGTAAAATACAAAGCAAACGAAGGAAGATGTGCTGAGATTCAAGTGATGTGAAGTTTATGATGAAGATCCGATATTTCTTCAGCACTCATTTGAAAACGTTATAAAATGTAATGCGACCATTACTTTTCTTTGAAAGAATCGAAGGAGGATATTCTGCTCATCAGATTTCATATGAATATTTTTTTTCCGTCAGGTATTGAACCTCCGGCGTCGTGGCCTGACAAAGGTCATATCGAATTAGATAACATCAGTGTTCGTTATGCACAAAACCTAGACGCAGTCTTGACTGATGTCGATCTCACAATACCAGAAACAAATAAAGTAAGCATTTGAGGTTGTATTCATTTCATTTTGTTTTGCAGTTAACCGATTTTGGTATAAGCTTTTGATTGATTTCATTCTTAATAAGTTTTTTAAATGATTACATTACCAATTCAAATGTTGATAACTTTGTGATTGCAAATGACATTCCATTGGGATTCTAGCCCTCTGGATTACTAAATCAATACTCTGATTGTTCAACGTTTCATAATCGCATCTGCGTGACTCATTACTCACTTAGCTTTATAAGATACAAAATTGGTCAATAAATGATGTGTATGTATGATGTCGCCTTATTATTTCACTATAATTCTAGTATTATATAAATAATCAAGATTTTATTATGTTATGAATTCGTTGAAGAAATAAAAGGTATGGTATAAGTATTAAAGTTACTGTGTTATTGTGTTGTTAGAATATTATATGCAAAGTCCTCACAAAAGAACGTGTTTCTTTTGTAATAATCATAGTCTTCAACTTTATTTCACAGATACCTGAGTCAGATTATTTTTATTCTATTTTCTATTATCATCTAAATATGATATTTCATTTGGTTTCAGCTTGGCATCTGTGGAAGAACAGGCAGTGGCAAATCATCGCTGACTCTCGCACTGTTCCGAATCATTGATACTTTTAAAGGTAGCAGCATTTACCTTAAAGTTGTTTGTAAGCTGAAACAAAAATATTGAACGTTATTACTTGCATACGTTTAAAAAATAGTTTCTTGAAGTTATATTGTTTGGAGACTTATTCTGTTGCACTGAAAGTCAGATATATTCAGAGATCTTCTTTTCATTCATATTTTATATTCATTTTATGATCACATATAAAACAAGATAATGACAATTATAATGACAAATTGAGAATGAAACTCATATATAAAGGGTAATTTAACATCAAATGTTCGCGTGCGTTATACCCTAAAGCCATATTTCTTGTGTAATTTGCTGGTCACACAGTCTTATGGAAAATGTTCGTATACTTAGAATTTATTTTGGTCTACGGTTTTATCAAATCCAGGTCGTATCGTTATTGATGGAATCGACATCGCAAGCGTCCCTCTCCTGACATTGCGCCAGCGTCTTTCTATCATCCCACAAGATGCCTTTCTCTTTACTGGAACAATCAGGTAATTTCTATTTAATTGTTATCAATTATGTACCTCTGTAGTTACCTCTTTTTGGAACTTGTCTTCTTCTTTTAATTCGTCACTCTTTTGTAGATCATATTACAATTTCATGTCCTCTATGTACGTAACTCACACCATATTATGTTCCTCATTTCGTAACCGTTACTATTATGTGGATTTTTCGTCGCCCCTTATTATTCTATTCCTCGTTAAGTCACCTATAATCAATCGATTACTCTTTTCATTCCCCCTCACTACTCTGTTTTTCTTTTCATCATCCCTCATTGATCTGTTTCTCTTTTCGTCATTCTTTTTACTCTGTTCCTCATTACGCCACCCATCATTTATCTGTCCCTCTTTTAATCACCCTCTATTGCTCTGTCCCTCTTTTCGTTACCCATTATTGCTGTATTACTTTTTTCGTCACCCATTATTGCTGTTCCTCTTTTCGTCACCCTTTATTGCTCTGCCCCCCCCCCCCTTTCGTCACCCTGAATTGCTCTGCCCCTCTTTTCGTCACCCTCTATTGCTCTACCCCTCTTTTCGTCACCCTTATTGCTCTGATCCTCTTTTCGTCACCCTCTATTGCTCTGATCCTCTTTTTGTCAACCCTTATTGCTCTGTTCCCTCTGTTCGTCAACCTCCACTGTGCTGTTCCTCTTTAGTCACCCCTTATTGCTCTGCCCCTCTTTTCGTCACCCTTATTACTCTGATCCTCTTTTCGGCACCCCTTATTGCTCTGTTCCCTTTGTTCGTCACCCTCCATTGCACTGTTCCTCTTTTCGTCTCCCCTTATTGCGCTGATCCTCTTTTCGTCACCCCTTATTGCTCTGCCCCTCTTTTCGTCACCCCTTATTGCTCTGCCCCTCTTTTCGTCAACCTTCATTGCTCTGATCCTCTTTCCGTCACCCTCATTGCTCTGTTCCTCTTTTCGTCACCTTTATTTCTCTGTTGTTCTTTTTGTCACCCTTTATTGCTCTGTTGCTCTTTCCGTCACCCTTAATTTCTCTGTTGCTCCTTTCGTCACCCTTATTGCTCTCTTCTTCTTGTCGTCACCCCTTATTGCTCTGTTGCTCTTTTCGTCACCCTTTATTTCTCTGTTGCTCTTTCCGTCACCCTCATTGCTCTGTTCCTCTTTTCCTCACCCTTATTGCCTTGTTCCTCTTTTCGTCACCCTCTATTGCTCTGTTCCTCTTTTAGTCACCCTCTATTGCTCTGTTGCTCTTTTCGTCACCTTTATTTCTCTGTTGTTCTTTTAGTCACCCTCTATTGCTCTGTTGCTCTTTTCNTATCGAACAACGTATCAATTATATAGAACGACACGTTTCAATGGATTTGTAACTCATTTCGTGTAACCATACCCTCTGGCCCCGTCACTTCGTGAAAACACGGACGTCATGTGTATTACACTCGTTAAAGCACTCCAATTTTTCTTAAAGTCGTTCGTAATTTTAAAAACGATTAGGTGATCCACCGCCCTGAAAGAAGGTTCACACCCATCGCCCGTCCTGTCTTAGATCACAAGAGGGCTACTTCCGTTTTTATTGTATTTTCTACCAGATACAAGAAAGTCGTTGGAGCGTGTGCTCTTGGTCCCGACATGGAGATGCTACCGGCTGGAGACTCGACAGAGATTGGTGAGAAAGGCCTCAACTTGAGCGGTGGTCAGAAGCAGCGTGTCAGCGTAGCTAGGACAATATACTCTGGCAGAGATATCGTCATATTGGTAATTATCAATGTGTGCATGGGTCATTAAACCAAATTGAGGTTGAATCGTCCTGGGGTTTTTTTGTGTGTTTTTTGCATAAAGTGACAAAACCATCATCGTGTGTTCTTCTATAAATGCATAGAATGCCCACTGAATCGTTGGTCTGTCGGAATTGCTTTGCTTTCATGCAACACTACCCTTAGGCTAACCCCACTTCATGAAATCATTCACGAATTAGCAGCTGAAAGATTCCATTTAAAAAATCCTTTGTTATAGAAAGAAAGTATTTTTACCGACTTGTCTTAAAACGCTAAATATTGATTATAAGATGAAAAAAAGGTGTCCAATTATCAGATAGTGTGTCAATTGATCAGAGATGATTTTCCTGGGCATGGCAAAAGGCTCCCTGTTATATACTGTCTTTTGGCCAGAGATTATCTAGAAACTATCAGTTTCATGTTTCAAACCGCTGTTAGCAAAATGATTCATTAAACTCCGTAAATGTCTATACGACATATGGATGTATAGTTCAGATTCTGAACGGTTTCATAATTTCTCTACACCCAAATCATCTAATATACCCCAGCATACCAGCGCGACCGATAGATGGCGTGATCATATCTTTATACAGAACGCAAGAATTTCGTCACCCGTGAATCCTCGGGGTCGCGCCCTCTCTCGGTCTGGTAGCAGTGGAAAGAAAAGTGATCGGGAGGATATATCGCACTCTCAAAAATCGTTTAAAATCTGAACTAATGGATGTATGGCAGACGGAAGGCTAGATTTAAACAAAACACTTTCTATCCAAGCAAGGGTGTAATGTTTCTTGTTACTGACAGCCCCCCCCCCCTCCCCGCCCCGATTTACATAATACTGTCTCAATATGAAGTACGGTTTTGGATGATTTATTCTTGTTCATTCGTTCATGATTGTAGGATGACCCTCTTTCCGCCCTTGACATGCACGTGGGCGCACATCTCTTCGAGAACGGTATAATGAGGATCCTCAAGAAACAGAAACAGACTGTTATTCTCGTCACCCATCAACTCCAGTATCTTCCAGAAGCAGACAAGGTAAGTCTTTGAAGATCAATAAGGTGAAAAAAAGATAGGAAAAGGAAAAGGCGCAATTAGATCAACTCGAGAATGTATCGTGAAGATCCTCAAAAAGCAGAAACAGACTGCTATTTTGTTACCCACCAGCTCCAGTATTTTCCAGAGCTGACAAGGTAGGCCTAAGCCTTGGTGTCCATCAAGTAGCAGACTAAAGGTGAAGCTGCAATATTAGACAATGGGCATGGTACCATAAGGGTTCCCAGTAGAAGAAGAATTATTGTAAATCATTAACTCCGGTATTTTTCAGAAGTACACAAGGTATGATTTGGTGTCCATTAAGGAACGGATATTAAACTTGGACAAGGTAATGACACAAAATGATAGAAAGCGCAGTTCTTTCAACATACCTTGAACGATTTTACTTTGATCTCCTGAACAACTTTCCAAATTGCTCGAGACGCCGGAAGATTCGGTTAAAAAACTCCGTGATGCATTGCCCTTAACCATTTTCGAACGTTTTCAACACCGGGATGCTTTGTTTGGAACTATTTTGTGACATCAGGTTGCAGTGTCCTTCGACTCCCGACATTTACTACTTCCGAACTTTCTGAAACGCCAGCTTTCACTTTCATAAACCATTTTCGAACGTTCCAACATTTAGGATCGACGACCCAAAAATTGTCTTGTACGCTGCGAGTCTCCAATATGGAGTATCCCAGAAAGAACTGTCTTGTAAACAACCATTGACCGAAATGATTAACGTTGGGGATATTGTGGAATATAAAGAAGTACTGAGATGAAACATTTTCCAAATATGCAAAACGCCAAGCGGCACTCTAGAACTACACGAAATGGGAACAGTTACTGAGATCAGAAAATATAATTGTCATGGAAATGCCGACAGGCTTCAAACTGAACAATGTTTCGTCATTTCTCAGTTTGTTCCAGTCCTAGCCTTGTACAAGATACCCCTTGGTCTGAACCTTTTAATGATTTATCAAATTAATATGTATAATTAGGCTAGTAGTAATTAAACAAAAAGATCGAATTTTCAAGGCAAAAGACGTTGTTGACAGATGGAAGCTGCTGCCGCTAGCTAGTTTGGCGTTCAATATTTAACGTCGAACTGGTGCTGTTCAGCAACTGATGGGCTTAGTATGATTTGATTGGGGAAAATAATGTCAATTCTGGATGATAAGGTTTGGAATAGACTTTTAAAAAATATAATTTATTATTTTATCTCTTGTTTTTGCTTGTTTTTTAACTTATTTCAACAGATCATCATCATGAAGAACGGGACGATCCTCCGCGAGGGCGACCCCGACGAGATTGCCCAGGAGGACCCCAACCTGATGAGAGACTGGCAACAGGCCATGAAACAGATGAGCGAATCAGAAACAGAGATGTCCGAGTCAGAAGCTCTTCTGGAGGAAAGGCGCTTACTCAAGAAACAGATCTCTCACCTATCTGTCTCAGTCAAGGACATCTCCACCGCTGTTGATGGTAGCTAGTGGGTTTTCGAAATTGGTGGACGGAGCGTTGTGGACAGTTGAAAACGATTGCACATCTGTTGTATGCATTAATAGAAGCGCAGATCAGTTGCGCACTTGTCAGTTAATGCGTAAAGCAAATTCGCACTCGTCTCCTATCGTCCACAGGCTTTCGTCCACCGATTTCAAAAAGCCCATTATAATGATCATATCACGACGAAACACTTCTAAAGATCTAGAGACAAGCATTTTTAGGAACATAAACCTCTAAAAAGGTTTGCAACTCTATTTTGGACATTAATTTTGTTTTCTTTGTTATTTGTTACATTGCGATGTCAGGTCTATGAAAATTGAAACTTGTGCTATTAAAAAGATTCCTCATTCCTCATTCCTCTTCACAATAACGTACCATTTGTTCTGATTATGTAATCAAAACACCATAATATTACATACCTATTTGCAATCATACTAATTTAATACGCTTTGCCCGATTTCGTTATCATATCTGTGTAAAAGCATAGTAAATATATTTTCAGATGATGAGCGAGGTCGTCTTATCGTGAAAGAAGACCAAGAGAAGGGTTCTGTATCCTACGACATCTACCTATGGTACCTGAAAGCCATCGGTTACCCGGTAGCAGCGCTTTGTGCATTCGCGAGCATTGCGGGGTCAGGGGTGGAGATCGGCACCAATTTCTGGTTGGCAAAATGGTCGGAAGCAGCGGTTGAAGCGAATAACACTCAGGTACGATTTAGAATGAATACATTCAAACCTGTCATAGTGGCCACCTCTCTATAGGGACCACTTGTCTATTATTTCCTCAATATAAAAATGTGTCAACAGTGGCTATATTTTATGTTACCCTTTGGAAGCCACCTTGTGATACGCAGTACAGTATTTTTTCTAACGTGAAAGAAATCCCTACATAGCAACAAATTATTTCAATGAAATTGTTTAAAATAATGATGGTTTCATGTAACAGAACCCTCTTGCTATCATCGTCATGTATGTCATGTCTTGAAATGGGGCCTTAAATGTATATACATGTTTTATTTTATTCCTATTCAATATGGCAAACGAGTGATCAACATGTTATACACAATGAAACGTTTTTCCTATACCCGATTTAAATTTAGAATAGCGTGTACAATAAATGTTCATCGCTTCAATTACCATGATTACATCCTCAGTTTGCAATATCATGCAGAGTTCAGTCAAACGATATACCAGCAACACGATATAAACTATTTTCGAAAAGTTAAGTCGAACGGAGACAATAGACCCGTACACCGTGTATTCAACTGTCTGGACACAACAATGACGAGTCGGTTCCGATTTCAATAGCATTGCAAAGAACCATTGAAATTGCGTTCGACTTAACTTTTCGAAAATACTTTATATCGTGTTCAGCAAACTATACACTAAATCAATATTGTCCCTGATTTTGAATGATCTGAATTTGCTGTTTTTAGCATTGTTTATTGTTGCAAAATCTTTAAGTTTCTAGCACATTGATCTTCAATATAAGAACCCAATCTCTCTCTCTCTCTCTCTCTACTTTTCTGTTGAAAATGTAACCTATCTTTCTAAATCCATGTCCTGTTTATGTTAACGATCTTAGAATATAACAGTTGTTTTCATGCAAATGTGTGTTTGTATATAATGTATGTATTTCCTGTAATATCGAGCCCGATGTAGAATAGTACATGTATTGTTGATGGGGCTACATTATTGAAATACAACGTAATAAATAAACAAATAGATAAATAGATAAAGAGAAATATGAATATGTATGTTCTATTTCGTTCACATATTTTTAGCAAGCTATAGATGACACAAACTACTACATAACATACTACGCGATCCTATCAGCTGTCAGTGTATTCTTTAGGATGATGTACATAGCCATCATCTGTGCAGGAATGTACTTTGCTGCCAGGAGACTGCACTATGAGATGCTCGAAAATATCATTTCTGTTACTCTCAGGTGAGTTCATTGCATC
>BQKZ01002531.1:89605-102522 GCA_036244855.1 Temnopleurus reevesii
TTTATATCATAGCTAACACTCTAGACATTAGATTCTGTATGATAAAATTGTGTGACTTATTTAAAATTCACAGAGTTTGTCAGTCTTATCAAGTAGCAAAAAACCCATGTCCTTTTCACGTCACGCTGTTACCGCAATTATTAAAATTCATATTTCATAAATGTGAGAGATATTTTCATTTTTGTTCACATGCGGGTGAAGGTTGCCCTAGTAGTAATAGAATTGTGACAATAAGTTTTTTTTTAGTTATTAAAAAAAAATGTTATATGCACTTGAAATACGAAAATCTCTCTCTGACTGTCACGCTGTTACCGTGGAATTGCCCTTATGATTGAATTTGGAATGATTAATTTGTTAGTCTATGTAATGGAAATCAATGCAGCTGAATTATCGAAGTAGAATGACAAGCATATAAGTGAGCTTTAACATAAACTGTAGTGCATCACACTGTCGTATATTCTTTTAATTAAAAAAATCGTATGAAATAGCTATTCGTTTACGTGAGAAATAATCTACATTTTGGCCAAATGTTTCTGAAATATGATAGGAAAGTATTGAGTGGAATAAAGAATTTTATATTTGTTACTGATTTGCACATTCCGTATATTATGTTTTATTATTATTTCTTTGATCGTTTTATGTTGTAATTCATTTGTCTGCCAATTACTACGTGTGTGTGTCTATGTGTGTGTGTGTATGTGTATATGTGTGTGTGTGTGTGTGTGTGTGTGTGTGTGTAATAGAGCGGTTGCGCGTACGTCGCTCCTTCCCAATTCCCAATCTCTCTCTCTCTATCTCTCCCCCACGCATCTCTTATGACTATTCACTATCTCATTATACGATGCCATTTTGTATTGCAACACATCTCTTACTAAATTATTATATTTCTTATAGGGCTTCTTAAAATGAATACACAATGACTATTAAACGACTGGTTATTTATGTAAAATGATTGATAAATTATTCAAGTGCAAAAATGGCAGACATCTTAATTCATTTTTTAATAAAAATTCAAACAGAATACATATTGACATAGCGCCAGTTTGAAGGAAGTTTCTCGGTCAGTGTAACTCGGCGAGGCCTATCGCGGGTTTATCATAGATGCAAATTCTATTCATATTCTGCATAAAAAAATGTTCTTGACAGCCGAGATCTTGCCCGAGGCTTCATCGACATAACAATATGCAAATTGGATTCCAGTATTAAAGAAATACCGCGTAACTATGCTCGTTCGTAAGAAACATGCATGAATTTGAATCTAATAGTAAACCGGTCTATTATTTCCATGTCATGTTTTATCTCATCATTCATAAATTGGAAAATTATAGACCTGGAGTATTTCAATGTTGTCATTGATTCTTGTAAAAATATTTACATAGACGGTATTCCCATAACGACACATCAATAGGAAGGTGCCATAAGATAGACAAATACGATATTACACTGTTGTTCACACGTTTACTCCTTCTTCTTCTTTCTCATCTTCTTCTATTTCTTCTTACTCCATTAATATCCTACTTTGTAATTAATGTTCGGTCCAATGTGTCATTTGAAGGGCTTGGAGTTAGCACTAGGATGGTATTTAAAGTTCCTTTAGTGTGTCAATAAATTAAGAAATATAATAAATACATGATGCAAGTACATAAATACGTAATACCAGTTTTTGGTTTTACGTAAATACTCGAAGTACGTGTAAATAGATGAATGAATAATCCTTCTAACTGTGCCATTCTCCTTGAAATAGAAGGAAAATGCACTTTGGGATATTGATTTCTTGAACACATGCTCCAAGTACAACGTTTAAGCAATTTTAATAAACGATGAGTTTAGTTTTAAAGATAAATCGCTTCATCAATTGCCCGATTCCGACATGCCACCAGCTATGTTGATGCATATCACGCGGTTCAATCAAATGTTGAACATGATATTGGGCTAGATATATAGTACCCTGTTCACACTGTTCTCCCTACAACTCCGACATCCATCCATAGCTCTTGTCCGAGTCTGACATAGCGACACATATGAGGATGTGAAGCACGCCGTCCAATCATCTACCCACGGGCGGGAGAATACAACACCGCCTTCCGGATCTCTTGCCCGATTCCGAAATACCGACATAAATGCAGACCAGGCACGCGGTTCAATTCCCTTCCTACGGGAAACGACAAACGCCGCTCCGAACATCTCTTGCCTGAGGCCGACATGGCAACACACATGCAGATGTATTGAATGTGGTTCGTTCATCTTCCTACTCTTAGAAGGGACGCGAATATACTGTTTTCCTTCCTGAGGAGATTGTTAGGAGTGTCAAATTCTGCAACATGCCCCTCATTGAGAGTTAAGATATAGTCCGAATTCAAGAGCGTGTCGATACGATGCTGTAAATGAAAGAGGGAAAACAATTACAATGCAGTTTTGATTCTACCATAGGCTCCCCCCAGAGTGCCATTTATTGTTGCATTTTTTTAACCTTGCAAAATCTGATTTACGCATACATTCACATTCTGTTTAACATCAACAAATTGCTTTCAACGATTTTTTTTTCGTTTAAATTAAATAAATTGCTTAAATTTACAAGAAACTGCATTTTTTATTTGTTTCTTTGGGTTTGGACTGTTGTATAGGAATGTTGGTATTTTATATTTTATATTTCGTTGAAAGTAATAAAGATAAACAGGATACAATGACAATATAAAGGAGAAACAGGAAAAGAATAAGAGGTAGTGAAAAGAAAAAGAGAAATCGAAAAGGAAAGTGGAGTACAACATCTTCAGAGAATATCTTACCGCTATTGTAAGCACTGTTCTGTCTTTGAATACTTCCTCAACGATTCTTTGAATAATCTTATCCTGTAAAACGAAAATGCATAACAATTAATAAATAAAACAATGTGTTCACTGTTGAGGAGCATTACAATTGTTACAATGTCGTCTGACCATTGAATGATATCCATAGACTAAAAGTAAAACTTAACATCTATCGGGACATACGTTTATATATTTGCATTAAAAATATATATTGATGAAAATGGTTATCGAACAACTAGGATAGACATAATGGAAGACAAGCATTTGGTAAAGGTAACTTTTGTCCCGTTGTAAGAAAGATGCCTATAATCAAAAACTGAAAATTGAGTACAATGATAAAGACATATTCCCATAATTCATCTTGTGATTATTAAAGAAAAGAATCAAAATAATGTTATTTCCTTTTTCGGAAGACATAAAAAACATAGGAAGTTACAAGATAACATAGTATAAATTAAACGAGGCCTTACCGTTTCTTTGTCGATGGAAGCAGTAGCCTCGTCCATTACCAGAATACGAGATTTTCTGAGGAAAGCTCGAGCCAAGCAAAAGAGTTGTCGCTGCCCGACGCTGAAATTTGCCCCTCCCTCCATCACCTCCGCATCTGATGAATGAAAAATCCATTTTATTATGATAATATAACATCATAATCCATAGGCAGATGCGTCAGGTTTTCGTATGAACAAATACATTCAACATGCATAAATAGAAACAGCATGATATAAATCATTTCCGTAAAATTAGGTCGAACGCGAAATCAATGGTCCTTTGTGATGTACGCACATGTTAGTACATGACGTAGGGATCTATTGTCCCATGACCGACTTTTTTTTAACGGAAATACTTTATATCGTGTTAAACGTGCAATGAAGATTATAAACAATTGACAATAGGAGATGAATTTACAGTACAGTTAACGTAATCAACAGAACTTCTTGGCAAATGGAAGAAATCTCCCTGACAATCTGTGAAATTTCTCAATAACGAACATCAACGTGTTTGTAAATATTGCAAAATAAATTCTAATTAAAGCATTTCAGTCGTTTCTTACAAGATGAAATGTGCATAATTTCTAATCTTATTGTGAAGAGGCCTATAAAATGACAAAAACAACGTTATGCCAAAACAACTGGAGTCACTAAATGAAAAACTATTTTTCTTGACATTACTCACCGAGGCCTCCATTAAGCTGTTCCACTGTCCGCCTGAGTTGTGAGATTTCCAAAGAAAACCAGAGTTCGTGATCCGAGCACTCGTTTCTAGGATCTAAGTTAGATCTAAAACAACAAATTACAAATTAATTTAAAAGACAGTGAGGATTCATGCGTGTATGGGGTGGGGCAAACTGGCCACGGCCCCCTCCAATTTGGCGCGCTGATCATGAAAGGAGAGGCCGACGCGACGGATAGTGCAGACCTCGGTTTTTCTTTAAAGATATTTTAATTTGATGAATTCTGCTTTGGGGAACTAATACACAAAGGTATTCGGTTATCTGTTTTGTACTCGCAATTTTATTTTGTTGTATACACTTTTCATTCACAAATGCACTCACTTTTTGGTTTTATATTTCAAAATATTTGCCAAAAATGATTCATAAGACATAACTGCAAATATCTTAATTTTATTCTCCTTGATGACATATTAGGAAAGACACATAGATATGTAACAATTAATACAGAATACTACGATCTAACCCCCTCAAACCAAATGTTCAATACAGGTACATAGCAATTTTGTTTGCTTGGTTTGCAATTGTTATGCAAGTGCTCTCTCATTATGAACATACGATAAAAAAGATGTAATTGCTAGCATCCATACCTGATGGTTCCAGTGAACATGAATGCTTCTTGAGGTATGCTTGAGACCCGCTGACGTAACGTCTTGATCGGGACTGTCTTGATATCAATATCATCAACAATCAGATGCCCTGATTTNGGCGGGAATCTTTATTCCTTGAAATGCCAAGTGCGCTGGTGGCTGCCGGGCTAAAGCCAGGGTAATAAATGCAAAGCGCCTTGAGCACTCAGCAATGAGAGTGGATACGTGCGCTATATAAATTGCATATATTATTATTATTATTATTATATAATATTTACACAAAAAGTGGCAACCAAAGGCAATTTGTCGTACCGTATTTGATCGACACGGGCTGATAGATTCATTATTTTATGCGCGTCTTGTTGCAATCGTAGACCGTGCATGAATTTGATTTTGAAATTAATATTTGGCAACCGATCAAAACTTTCTAGCAACACCCACAACATTGTCCTAGACGGCCTGAAATCTTAACGTGACGGGCATTATCATCAAATGTTGTATTACTAAGTAAGAATGATTTAATAGTCGTTTTTGTCATGTGTTGAAATGTGTGAATATTACAATCGCATAAGCCGGTTCGATAGCAATAGCAATAGAGATGGAGTGTAATTGCGTTTCATTTAATTTTACAGATTTTAATCACTCTTTGAATCTGTAAAATTAGAATCTAGAAATTTCAAATGATGTAGGAAAAGATTGATAAAAAATGTATCCATTCACCGATTTGCGTTTTTCAGAAAGTAATTCTTATTTTTGTAATTATTCATCTTTTCTCCTATATGCATATCGAACCTCTTTGACACACTGCAAATTAAGTGATTTAATATATAAAATGTTATCGTTACTATTGATGTTTATTATTATTATTTGCGAATACATATTTTCCTAATTCATCATACCTTGAATTTGCAAGAACCGGAACAAGGCGAGAGTAAGTGATGACTTTCCGCTTCCAGACCTACCGCATATACCGATCTGTTGAGATGGAATCATTCGTCAATGCGTAATTTAAAATTGTATTAGATCAAGGAAATTGTTAACAAACTACTTCCAAAATATTATGGTGTTACACCTTGACGGATTGAACTTGGAGATGGAATAATTTGTTAGAGATTGTTTTCAGCGACTGAATAGAATTACAAGGGGATGTTGCGACGAGGTTGCGATCATTGCAATTTTGCAGCAACACACCCTAAGTATTCTGTTAGTACACGATCATGACAGACAAAAGAGGGAGGAAAGATATAAACAACTTTCATTCCATTCACGCCATCGAGCCAGTAGACAAAATAAATTCACTCAAAGTTATTCAGATTAAAAAATACCTAGATATAACATCAATATTCATCTACTACCAGTGTTGGCAGGAGGCTTATATCAAACAGTTCATCACTGTCATTGTGACAGGTTTTGTAGGAGTTGCTCATTTTGTCCACTTTTTTTGTCAAGTTCATCACCAGATTTGCGTAACCCGATACAATCTGACACAATCTAAAGCTTATAAGATCAAGTGTGACATGAAACTTCGCGGTAGCAAGCTATTTTCATAAAAAAATAACATCTCACTCCAGAAGCATAGGCTTTTGAAGTGCTTAGAAGCATACTCTTACAGAAAAGTGAGCGACACAATATATATGAAAGAACAGTTAAGAGATGCATTTGGTGCATTTTGCACCATGGTTATTTTGCTCTAACAGCTTCACGGTACGTGATATAGTTGGCCGCACACCTGCAAATGAAAATCCTCATGATTGCAAAATGCATTTGAGAAGACACATGGACATCCCATACAATGTCATTGGTCATCTACTCGTCTCATGATTATAACAATTTTCGTCATGCTATTGCTTTCTTTGCCCTGGCACTACATCGGAATTCAGACTGAATATTACGTCTTTGTGCATTGCGGAACACCATTTAGAACTTCAAAAAGAAAGCCATGAATAGTTCATGCTCCCGGATAAGAACAAGTACAGTATTCCGTGGATGCACTTTTGGTGAATTGTTGTATTTTTTCAAACATATATACGTTTTGGTACATCTGCAAAAGGGACCGAAAATGCTAAGCCAAAAAAATAGGGATTTGGATGGCAGGTAAGCAGCCGTTTGTGAAATATATAAACTGATCGTGGAAGGGATGCCGATGATAAAGTGTGTAAAATTGTTTCAACAACAAAATAAACTACATATTAAACAAAATCTGCAAAAAGAGACAAAAATAGTCACGACAAAATTCTGGGTTCGGTTGCTGTGTATGAAACTGTCTGTGAAAAGCATATATGATCATGGAAGGTGTGCTGAGGATAAAGTGTAAAAAAAAAATGTGTCAACTACAAAATAAACAACATGAGCATTACCTTTTGTCCTGGCTTTATGTGGATGTTCACATGCTGGAGCACTGGTTCAAGCTCTTTCGCGTAGCTCAGACTTAGGTTTTCCATCACAATGTCGCCCCTCGATGGCCAGTTAGATGGGGGCATCCGACCTATAGAGAGACATTATGAGGTAAGTGTGAGTTATCATTACATGACTATTCATTTCCTCATACTGTCTTCTTTTTGGATCAGTACTATTTCTATGGCTACGGTCTTTTCTTGTGTAGTGTACTCATTTTCACAAACGATATCTTGGCAGTTTCATAAACTGGACAACTTTTGAATTCGTCTAACCGAAGTTTTCCCGGTTCACTTCACTTATGAACTAGTTGAGCCACAATAAGAGCATTTAACCTGGTTGAGAAATTAGATATGAACAGTATTATTTGACCCACTGTGCATAGATTGACTTTCCCTGTTTGCTTGCTTGATGCTACGATTCGAGTGGTCAGTCGTACCTTTCTAAGGGGGTGTTGCTCAAAAGTTGCAATTGATTGCAAGTTGCAGTTGATCGAAACGCGCCAATCAAAATCATTGTTTCATGCGCGTCTTGTTAAATGCGCATACTGTGCCCGAATGAAAATACGCGTTACAATTTGCAAAGTTGCAGTTGATTTGCAGTTGATTTTGAACAACACCCCCTTAGTTGTAGAAAGTTGTAGTATCTTGTAATTCCTTTTCGTCAGCAGTGTAAATTGCATTTATTTTTTATATTATACATTATATTACTTTGTATCAATTGTATTTTTTAGTGCTTTTGTAATCGGGAACTTGATGAAAAATAGTTTTAGATAATCTTGTTTGTATCCTGTTAAAATATATTCTAAAAAAAGAATAAATCAATTAGAAAAAAAAAGACTTTTACCATCGTTGTAGTGCTCGTTTGGTAACTCGGTATAATATCGCACCCTCTCAACTGCATTCATGTGGAGTTCCAACTCTGAGCAATACCTGACCAATGAGTTGAGGTAAGTCGAAACCTTTCGAGAATGAAGAAAACGGTAACATATATTTAGGAAGGGCGTACTGAAATAGACTCAAGGTACTGTTATTAACAGAATCATAAAAAATATGTTGTGCTCATTTGGAAACTCGACATCAAAGCGTCCCCTCTCGACAGCCTTCACGTGGAGCTCTATTCCAGGGCAATTCAAGAGTGAAAGAAATTGTATTTTATTCACAAATAATGTATCAAGCTTCGTGGTATTACATACGTTACGATACAGTTAGAATAGTTGCAAGACCTTTAAATCAATGACGTACCCAAACCGAGGAAGGGGGGGGTTGTCCCCCCCCCCCCCCTCTCCCTCTGGCCCCCTACCGACTGACAAATCCTCGAAATATCTTCGGCGAGAAAATGTATATTTCTTTCTTTCTTTTTTTTTTTAAATATTGTGGTAGAAAAAATACTAATGAATTTAAGAAGCTGATTTATATTTCAAGATAGAAATAACTCGAAGTGTTTTTTTTTTACTGATATCGTCATCTCTTACCATGAGTGAGTAAGCGATGGCGAGACCAACTCGACTTGCATCGATATTCAAGTATGATGCACCTAAGAGCGAACAGTATCCCGCTATAAGCACTACCAAAGCACCCAAGAAGTCCTGTTAGTAATGAGGAAAATCAAAATGTATGATAAAGGCTTTATGTTCGACCATACTGGTATTAAGAAAAACTAGACAGAACACGATATAAACTATTTCCGTAAAATAAAGTGGGCCTTGGACATACTGTGCGGAAACCGGTTCCGATTTAAAAAAATTACAATAGAGCATTGAATTGGCGTTCGACTTAATTTTACAGAAATAGATTATAGACTATTTGCAATTTTGTTTAAAAAAATGATTCAAAAATATTTTATGAGAACATGATAGCTGTTTTGATAACATTTCTCTGATATTCAACAGTTAATAGACAAGTTTGTTCTGCGCCACGATTCTGCAGTTATTTCGGTTGACGTATTCCTTTCATCAAAAACTTTTTCCACTGAGTTCTAGCTACACAAAGTCCTTTTAAAAACAACATTTCAAGGAATATCTGTGCAATTATCAAAGGCCGTAAAATAAAAATGAAAATATAATACAAAAACACATATTTTGCGTTTGATAACAGAAGGCTCTCAAATTAAATGATTTTATATTTGGTTAACGATAGATAATTGTACTTACCAATCTGATACCCATCCATCTCTGCGCCGCTCTGAGATACAGAGACGCTAAAATATTCGTGTTGATATGGTCCGTTATCACTCGGGAAAAGCGTTCTTCTGCACTACGTGTGTAATAAATGAAAACAAAAATAAACTTGAATTAATTGTAATGATAATTGCCGTTATCTAAGACTATATTCCTACATCAAGAGTACATTTTTAATTATCGTAATGTCCATGAATCCTGTCATATTGACCAGTGTACATTGTCGTCATGTGAGCTCACATGAATACACACATACAGACACAACACACACGCACTCACACATACTCACATAAAACACATATTTATACACATAATGTTTATTGGTTTAAAATTCTTACTTGAATGCTCTTATTGTCGACAATCCTCCGAGAGTCTCAGAAAAATGGGCAAGAACCGGTGACCTGCTGACGCTCTCTATCCTCTGCAATTCTCTAAATGAGGAAAAATGCAACGAATTTGATTAAAAACCAATTTGAAAAAATATATATATGGCGATGAAGTATTTGTAAAGGTTTAGAAGTTAGTTTAAAAGTAACTGTTGTATTTGGTAGAAATATACACGTTTTGAAATGTGGTATATACCCAGGATAGTATTCTAAGACCTGTTATATGTCACTATCATTGCTCGTTGATTTGTAGTTCTAAAGGGTCAATTACTTGTGTTTGTAACTACGGCTTCATTTTGCATGATTTTTTCAAGTAGTTTATTTATTTTACAACAAAATTGATCCCCAACTTGCTAGATAAAAAGCGAATTATAACTAACTAAATTCCATAAACATTAAATGTTTTTCATAAGTGGTTAAACATTTATTGCAGCCATCTCTGGATAGCTGAATCCATGCTATCGGTATGCAATCGACAACGGTTTTCGTCAAAGCTATGGGTTTGCATGCCATTATTCAATAATAGTAACTTGCTGACTTACAAAAAATCATACAACCATGGGCATACTATTTAGGATGTTAATGCAGTAACGAATCTTTTACAGCGTCACAAAACGACAAGGGCATTACCTGGAAGTCCGGACGTAGTAAACGAAGACGATGACGAAGAGGACAGCGACGGGCACGAATATCGCTAGGAAGTAGGGATTGACCACGGTGTTGACGACGATGGCAGCTATCATGTCGACCAGGCTGTTCATCAACATGTTGATGGTGATCAGGAGACGCTGTCAATGTGAGAAATGTTGAGAAAAGTAATTAGTTCATGAATCGACTAGAAGAAATAATATTGGCTCGTCAGCGCGCCGCCATGAACATGCAAAACTAAACACTCGGCGTTCCGAAAACAAGAACTACCAAATAGTGACAAATCTGCCGATTCCAAATATAATCTTTATCATTAAAATTGCTGGACGTAATCTTGCTTACAAACGTAGGGATTTCTCATTTGATTGATAGAAATGTCCTTCTCCATTCTCTGGAATGGTGACGATATTCAAAAGTCTACTCTTGTGGCGTGCGACGAGACCACTTTTAAAATCATGGAGATGATCCAATAAATGAAGCGTAAATTAGGGTCTCTAATTGAACACAAAATAATTTCTGATTTATTATCATTTTGCATTTCGGGCTAATGTCTAATGAAATTTCATCTGTCTCTCAGAAACGCAGACCACTGCCACGTGATGCGAAGGTGAGTCCTATGAAGATTATCAGAAAGTACATAAACATATTGACACGTAAAAATATTTACCTGGTCAATCATGAAGGTGTCGCTTGATAATCGATTGAGAATCCTGCCAACTGGGGTCATATCAAAGAACCTGAAATGAAAAAAATAAGAATGTTGGAAGCACTCTTATCATGGCGTGCAGGAAGTTGAAAAAGATGTTTAATTACACATGCAACGAATGTCAAGAAGGATTTTTACACAGTGCAATGTTTGGTTAGAGTGGACTTTTTTTTAAATATATATTTAGTCG
Source organism: Temnopleurus reevesii (assembly GCA_036244855.1). Classification (NCBI taxonomy): domain Eukaryota; kingdom Metazoa; phylum Echinodermata; class Echinoidea; order Temnopleuroida; family Temnopleuridae; genus Temnopleurus; species Temnopleurus reevesii. The sequence goes on from BQKZ01002531.1 coordinate 100,734, forward strand.
TAATATTGAATATTTATACAAATCTATGTTATTGAAAACCCCCTTTAATTTTATACCAATATAAATTATTTCTGAAAATAAAGTATGTGGCATGTCAGCATATGTTGTTCGAACCTTACAATTGTATTAAACTTTTTAGTTTAATTACCGTATGGGTAACATCAGTAAGTTCTCGAGCATAGCGAAGTGGATTGTCTTTGCGGCTATCAGCATACCAGCATTGACGAGAAAGTTGAACAGGATCTGACCCAGGAGTGTTCCAATGGATAACCCTGCAAACCCGGCGACATAGTAGCGACTAGAATGGACATGTGCTTCAACCTGAATGGATTTGATGAAAAATAGAAAAATGAGAGACGTAGATGATTTGTTTTGCCTCATTATTGTCAGCCTGACAGCCACACTGAACCAGAGCTAGAATTGCCAGAATGACGTTGTTCGTTAACGTTGAAAGAAAATTACTAAGATAATAGCAACTCTAATACACGAACCCATCAACCTGCTGATATCGAGACGTTAGCTTTTCTCATTAAGCATAAGATTCAGGATTGAAAGGTACAATGAGTCAAATAAAATATTCATTATTACTGCATCTAATCTCTAAAGTGTATAAAAACTTAATGCGTTTCCAAACATTCTCCCCCAAAATGTTAAGTATTTTAAAGATTTGTTTCCACTTAATATTCTTTCAAAAATATATATATAAATAAATTTGAATGAGAATGAATTTGCCGTTTTGCCTCCGCAAACCATATGTTCTGGCAACTGATACCTTGCATATCTATAAGATTTAACACGTATTATACTTACATCATTCATAGTTACATTCAGTCCAGCCTCCGACCATTCCGAGAGCCAGAAATCGGTGCCAATTTGCAGAGCTCCACGCAATAGCGTACTACCAAGGATCAACACACAGAGGACATAGCCCATAGATGAGATATAATGGGTATAGTTGCTCATAGCTACAGCCCCAGACTCTCGATCCTCTTGCGCGATCAAATGACCACGCTCGTCCTCTGTGAAAGAAAAAAAGAGTATATTCAATTTCAAGTTGTTACAGTTTTCCGCAAAAAAAGGACATTCTTAAACAATTGTGAAAAGCGCAATAATGTGAAACTACCCTGGCTGCTGAGACAATACACAACTCGTACATTACTATATCCCTTTTAGGGTATTGGAGATTTTCTACGTCCCAGATATAGCACATATTCTTCACACCGTCGAAAAACGCTTATAAATAATTACCTAATAGAACTATTTCTTGTTTGGCAAGGAATGTTTTGGGCGATATTCATACAACCATAAGAAGTGATGCCGGAATGTTCTGTCCTCACAATTTTTTTGGGTGGCAAGCTATTGTGTTGGCACAATATCTTGCAATATCACAATATCTTTGTGTGATAGTCCCTTGCCAACGCCACCGACCGTTAGATTTCTTGATGGAACAAGGAAACGTAAGAGGAAATCATATGCAGATGAGCTCAACCAAACATTACACTAGGGTTTGCTTTCACTTTTTCTCATACTCCACTTGAAATTTACCATTCTCTCTGAGAGTCATACGTCAAAGATTGTAAACGTCACTCACCAATAACTGACTCAATATAACTGTAGACAGACACCTTCCGCGAGCATTGTCTCCGGAGGTTCTTGCGTTCCATCTCCGTACTGACCGCGCTGTCGGTCTCGTATTCCGTCTCGCTTGCACGTCGCACAGCCTCCTGCCATCGAACTTCGAGGTCGTGGTTCAGTCGTGCAATGTCGTACGGCGATCCTTGGTGCTTTA
>BQKZ01002532.1:13388-25845 GCA_036244855.1 Temnopleurus reevesii
TGATGATGATGATGATGATGATGATGATGATGATAATGATGATGGTTATGATGATCATGCTGCTGCTGCTGATGATTGTGATGGTGATGATTAATGATGGTGATAATGATAATGATGATGATGATGCTGATGATGATGAGGATGATGATGATGATGTTGATTATGATGTTGATGATGATGATGATGATGATGATGATGTTGATTATGATGTTAATGATGATGATGATGATGATGGTTAGGATGATCATGCTGCTGCTGCTGCTGCTGATGATGATGATGATGATGATTAATGATGGTGATAATGATGATGATGATGATGATGATGGTGATGATGATGATGATGATGGTGATGACGATGATGATGATGACGATGATAATGATGCTGATGATGATGATGATGATGATGATGATGATGATGTTGATGATGATAATGATGCTGATGATGATGATGCTGATGGTAATGATGATGGTTATGATGATCATGCTGATGATGATGATCATGATGATTAATGATGGTGATGATGATGATGATGATGACGAAAATTATGATGAAGGACGGTTATGATGATTGTGATGGTGATGATGATGATGATGATGATGATGGCGATGAATGATGATGATGGTGATGAATGGTGATGATGACAATGATGACTATGATGATGATGAAAATGATAACAACAAAAGCAATAACGATAATGAGGGAATGCGTATGTTTGCATGATTTGTTTTCTTCAATCTATTACAGTCTTCTTTATAAAAAGCAGGGCAGTCCAATTCAAACTTTGTAGGACTGCCTTTAATACAAGGGAACAATCTGTATATGTGTGTGCCATGAGCAGGATGAGGTATTTGTCATTGTCAGTTCATTTTTGTGTATGTGTGCATATATAAATAGAGAGAGATGATTTAAAAAAAAGCAAGACAGATAATGAGCTGATTATAGAGAAGTGACGAACATACCCCCATCGCAACGTCTTGTCAAGTTACCTGTAGTTGAAAATATGCTATAAACTGTCTCAAATTCTTAGAATGCTTTTCAATCGCTCATTTTTTTTTAAATTATTGCCCGATTTCGTTCAAACCTTTTTTGATCTGTTTGTCCATTTTTTGTCGCTGCTAATCACACCAAGATTTTTTTTTAGTCCTACTAGACATGCTGGAAGTGTTTTTTAACGTGCTTGGCTTTATGACATGTCTTTCTCTGTTCCTAATACATATTTGGCTTGTTTCTTTCTTCTTCCGTTTTTTCTTTTATTCTCTCATTCTTCTCACGAAGGATATTCATACATATAGCTGTAAAGGAAGACACCGAATATACAGTGCGCGGTCTTCGTTTGTGAGATCAGGAGCGATCGATCAAGTCAGCGAGGTTATCAAGTGCGACCAGGGAAGATGAAGAGGAGGAAGAATGCTCCGAGGAGAATCGCCGTCTTACTATCATGCATCTATATACAAGAATGTTAAAGAAATACACGGCAGGTGTATTATTATGCTCTTAGTTTAGAGGAATGTGAGGAAAATGCTTCAATGATATTTTTGGAAAGTTCAGGTTTGTAAATACGGATATGTATTCAACGCAATTGTGATTTTCATATCATCAACACCCCCATACCCTGGCCTAAATTGGCGTAGTCGTTGTCATCGTCATCGTCATCATCATCGTCATCACCATCACCATCATCTTCCATGCAACTGATAGGTCATTGACATTGATCACACACACTCAAACCCTACTAATCTAACATATACACTTATACTCAATCTTCAAACAACATCCCACCAATCGGCTAACAGACACGTTTCCTTCCACAAACTATAACCAAGCTATATACGACACACATGCACACTTCAAACCACATATGCAACTTACACCCGAACCACTCCCATCTGATATCACACACACAAACACACGCACAATCTACATATATCCACATTCACCCACATTCCAAACTATGTGCCCACCCAATCTCACATACACACTCATCTAATATATCACACTCACTCACATCCACACTCCAAAACACGTCCAATTTATCTACCACACACACACACTCCAAACCACACCTATATTCACACTCCTTCCACACCCTAATAAGACACACACATACATACATACACACGACGACCCAGCTATGAGTTAGCACAATCACAATCTTATTCTAAACCACACCCACGCCCCATCTATCACACATACCCGTAAACACAATGCAAACCCAACCCACCTAATCTTGTGCTAATACTCACAATCACAGTCACACCCACATAAGTTATCACACACAGCTATACCAATACGCCACACAACATCCATCTAATCTACCACATTCACTTACAACCACACTCCAAATCACACCCACTTGCTCAAACGCACATTCGTACACGCTCACACATTCATATCCACTTATTTTAGCGCACCTATATGTAAATGAAGTCGGGTACTCACACCCAAACTCAAAACCGCACCTACCTACTCTAGCGCGCGCACACACACATATAAAGCACACACGCACATAAGGGCCAACCTGCGTCAGCATAACTAGGTATGAACATGCATGCCAAATGGATATTAATATTTCGTCACACATGCCCTTACACGCTCACATATTTTTTAATACACCTGTACACATACATACACACACAACCCACATAAACAAACAAATTGACACAAACACACGTACACACACAAACACAATTTGTACGGTCTCACTGTAAAGCTTTCTGCCCCATCCAGCTCTATTCTCTCTCTCTCTCTCCCTCTCTCTCTCTCTCTCTCCCTCTCTCTTCCATTGCATCATCTCCCTTTCATTACATACAATATTCATTTATTCCATATTATATCATGTATACGGCGGACACAATTATATTCATAGAATTCTCATATAAAATATATGATCTTCATATAATTATGAAATCCATCATGTCATATTCTCGTCATCATATACGACCGTCCTTCCCTTATATCATGATGAGGGTGATGCTATCTTTACACTCGTTTATCCCCACGCGCACACACACCCGTTCTTCACTCTCATACATAATTTATGCAAGCTCCTATATTTTTTCCTCACACAGCAGTCTTTCCACATCTACCCACGATAGTGCCTGTCCAATTATAAGAAAGTGGCGCTTTCTTGGGCGCGGGAGAGCGTGCTAGAACGAAAACCATTATTTATGCATGTTGCATTAGCAAGCGGGTTTCCCTGCCTGTCTAGGGAGACTAGACTGCATATCATACATACGGTGTACGCCATGGCTCCCCGTGTGTGAATGCTACGGCAGAGCCTGCTATATTACATGCACTTGTGGGGGAGGGCCTCTCATGCTTGCGTTTTATAGAGTCGATGGAGAGAGTCGATGAGAGATGGATAGAGAGATGGAGAGAGATTGAGGAAGAGGATATGATGAAGGAGGATGGGGAGAGAGAGTGATATGGGGCGATTGAGCGTGAGGATGTGACGGGCTGCTTCTGCCTGTAATCTAGCGGGAAGCTGAGGCGTTGGAAACCCTGGTAATGCGATAGCATACTAGGATGTAACCTAGCTGCATCATCAATGGATGCTAGTCTGCTTTTATCTCGCTTGCTCTTCTTTGCCGGGATGCAGGGATGAAAGCGAGGGATGGCACAGCGTGAGTAAATACTAAGTGGGAAAGAATAGGCCATCGCATGCTTATCATACAGCACTTCTCTCCTCGTTTAACGAAACAGCAATATACGCCTGCCTCCTAATTGATTTTATGCAAAACCCATATGGGTTAAAGGAAATGATTATGCTCTTCGGATATTGAAAGCGATGGGAAATATATCAGCTAATTCCTTTTCTCATTTCTTGTTACCTTGGTAACTGCCTGGATATTAACCGAAATAATTTAAGCAAGGCACGGGTAACGTGCAATATACTTTTTAATTCAAGCCATCAGAACGTAATCTATTTCAATTGCATAGAAAACAAATTTGAAAAAAGATCAAACATGATCTACGAATTAGATTAATATCTGTAAAATAATTTAGATTGATTATCAATGATCTTAATCAATTTGAATTGGCTTTTCAATCTGAACTTGGAGTATGTTACAATTGTTATCTTACTTGATTAAAAAATATGAATCAAATTCGTAGATCAATAATGTTTCATCTTTTTCTCATATTTGTTCGCCATCAAGACCGAATTAGATTACTGCCAATCACTTCTTCTTCTTCTTCTTCTTTCGTATGAGTGTAGTAGTGTTTTATGCCACATCCTGCAGTTGGGTGAGCCAGTCAGTGCCAATCACTTGAGTTTAGAGAGTATCAATCCACTTTATGTGTAATAAATACGATATATTGATCGCAATTCTTTTGCATTTTGGTGCAATATATATGTTTCCACAAAGCTCAAATATTTTGAAAATATAAGCCTATATCTTACAACGTTAAATTTTTAAGACCATTTCGAAAAGGAAAAAACAAGGATAATGACAATATCGATGACAGCGTTAGGGCCGACTCACACCTTTGTCTTCTTACCCTGCGTCGACCAAGCGTTTTGAAAATCGCTCCCTGGACACACAAAGACGCATGTCGTACGATGGACTGACGTCCGGCATGCGTTCCTCGAGGTAAAACCGATTGTCAGTCCACCGTCTGATCCGCGTATACCTTAGGAGCGTTTTAAATTTTCAAAAACTCTGGGCAGTCACAGGCTAAAAACGCTATGGTGTGAGTCGTCGTTTAGGCCTGACTTAAATCGAATGAACAAACCGAGTAATTTCTTAAACCGAGTTAGATGAATCGTTACATCTGAAAATTTAGTGTGTGGAACTTGATTCAAAATGGTGTTACCCAGGACTACATCAGAAGGAAAAACATCTTAAGAGTTGCTAAAAACAGCTTAAAAGTTGCTAAATAGATCCCGTTGGGTGACTTCAAGTACGGTGTTGAACGCTGATGTTGGTGTTGCAGCAAAACCAACACCAGCCTCAACACCAAACTTGAACTCTGTCGGTGTTTGGGGTAGACCTCGCAAGATTCTGACGTATTTCCGGTCGTTTCTGTATCACTTTTGTAAACTGAGAAAGGGGTTGGAGCTCGGTTTACGGGCCCGTGTTGCTCTCTCAACACCAACACCAACACCAAACACCGTACTTGAAGTCACCCACTGACTCGGCAATTCGAGACAAAATACAAGATACACCCCATCTAACTTACAGATAGTCAAGTTAAGGGTTAGTTGATTCCAGCGTCGATCTCGGCCATGGGTTGCCCGAGTGGAATTCTTTGATAAAACTGAGACATCTAAAGATGTGAGAGATTGTTTCATCCAGCAGGGACTGTGGAACCACCGGAGATGGGGGCTGCAGTCAATACATTTTCAGAGAATACGTGCAAACATAATAATGTTGATACAAATAATACTTGGATTTATGAAGCGCACCTTTTCCGCAAGATATTGAAATGCATAAAAGTGTTAACCACAGTCCCTCCACTTTCAGCCGATCCACTTTTTAAAGACTTGGTCAGGGCCAGAAAATATCTTGGCTTTATTTAAAGCAGAAAATTCCGACGAACAGATAAAAAAAGTTTGAACTACATCGGTTAATAAATAAGAAAGCTATGAATATTTCAATTATATAACTTAATCGTGATTTTAATGCAAATTGGTACACTTTGGTCACGTAATATGGCATATATCATGCACTTCTCTGTAAGTAGTGTATCTTATCTTATTGTTTAAAAAATCCTCTTTTTCAAACCGTTAACGTAAATAAAATTTTATTCTACATCGGTGCAGGAATATCTTATTAACAAAATATACGCATTGATGGGTTAAGGCGGATTCTTAAAAACAATAAATTATTATAAGATACTAGAAGATGAGTGCCTGACTTACGTCATAACACGTGTTCACTGTCAAAATCACTGGTCAGTTATATTCATAACTTTCTTTTGTTATTGTCCGATTTACTTCAAACTTCTTTTTATTTCTTGATCAGACTGTCTGGCCCAGACACAGCCTTTACCATGCTCAGATGTCCAGTACGTGGTCTTGATCAGACTGTCTGGCCCAGACACAGCCTTTACCATGCTCAGATGTCCAGTACGTGGATTGTGGTAAGGATCTTATGCCATGTACACTGGAACTTCCGCATTCAGCATGCCCCAAAACCGCCCTTTCTGAACGTTCAGATCACTGACTGCTGCTGACCTAAGGAATGATCTCTTTTATCATGTTTATGTGCACCCTGCTTGTTTCAATTCCTCTACCAAACGCAGAAAATTGCCATTAAGAATAGCCTATCATCATGATCATGGATTATTTATATTATATTGGATGGCAATGAATGGGATACCAGGGAATATTGCACGAGTTAGGGCAATATTGCACGAATCGAAGATGAGTGCAATATTGGCCCTAACGAGTGCAATATTCCCGGTATTTCATGAAATAAAGCCATCCAATATAATTATTATTATCTGGCGATATCGTACTTTAGGTCCCCCCTCGCAGAGGTTGCACGCATTTCTTTACACGCAAGTCTATGGCGGTGGATTGAGGTCCCCACTGCGTACACTGAATAAAGCTATACTGTGGAAAGTGAATGCTGGGGACCTGCTAAACTATGATTAAGCCTAGCTTTTGACTTACCGGTATTATTGCAGAAGTACCAGAAGGCTGATCTCCCATGACACACTGTCTTGTAAATGTAAATAACAATAATTTTCCGCGTCTTTTAATCTTATAATCTCCTCAAAATCGTCCTCGGTTAACGAAGCGAATCGAGACATATTCGCTGCCATTTTGATCACGAATTTGCGCATGCGTGAAATTGAAGCCGTGAAATGTCCAATATGGCCTCATATTGGAGGCAAATAAAACACGGGAGCCTATGGGGAATTTGTTCTGTCTTGTATTATGGTAAAAATTTGGATGACGGGAAATGAAGGGATACAATACGCGAATTAAATGCACCGCTTAAAACGCTCATATTGATAATAATTGATGTTATTTCTCAATTCCTTGTGTGTTGTCCATGATGTATTTAATCTTATGTAGCATTGGAGTGAAGTTATACTCAGAGTTTTCTTCACATTTGCCCGAAACAATCAACAAGACCTTTACACCAAAATCTGGACGCAAATGCCACTATTCTACATGTAAGTCTTGTGCCTGGTATAGATTATCTCTCAACGACGAGGTGCTATGTACGGGAAACTAACCCCTGCAGGAAGCTTAGGCAAGAAGTCCGTGCTGTTTGCTGGCCAAAAGTCACTTTCTTGTAATCACTAGCTTACTTTTATTCTATTTTGATCGCAAATTTTCGTTTTCATCTGCCATACTTTTTGAAATTGATTTTTTTAGCACTTCAATAAAAGAAACTTACAAAATTACAAATCATAACAATATTTAACAAGAGGATGAAATTTCATAAAAAATATGAAGTGACTGGACCATCGATAAAGTTAAAACAAAACTTATAGGTGTTTGAAATATACTGTATTGTCATATACAAAACCGAAGCATATTTACAATAGATTACACCTAGGGTACGTTTAAGGTTTAAGCAATACAACATATATTTATAAAATATTTACAAAATATGTGGGTAAAGCACAGTAGACAAATTAAGAACAAACATTTGAATGATGAATAAAGAAGAACCATCGGTGATGATCCTTACTATAGTACAGATAAAACTACTTGCAAAGACAACCGCATAGACTTTAACCTGCTTTGAAATGAGCTCGCACGGTTACACACTTAACTGTAACCAAATGCATGAAGAGATATGAGAATTATATAGTTCTTAGACCCCGTGAGATAATTCTTGGCGGATATTAGAAAAAGGAACATGAAATATTTTCACGGAAAGCTAGACTGGAGACTGTGATGAGTCACTGATTTTCATTCCAATGTATCATATCCTAGACAGGAATGTCGAGAAATAGCAAGTAATGTATTGATATGAGCACGGACTGCGTCAGGTTATTCGAAGATTCTGAGCGGTGCACTTTCTGAGGTACTGGGTTAGATCATATCCATGGTAAAGTCCCGGTCACATAGGACCCCGGAAGCAACACGGTTCACCCCGACTCGTTGTTCTGAGGCATTTAACTGTGAATTAACAAAGAGTCGGGGTGAATCGTGTTGCTTCCGGGGTCCTATGTGACCGGGGCTTTAGATTAAGTGTGCATATACCTGCGCTAAGAATATACAATTTGCAGTCGATGCCGAAATTTGTTCCCCAATCGGGGGTAACGGTCAAAATTTTGAAGAGAGAGCGAATAAGTTTGTCATAGATTTTCTGGAATCGAGTCTCCCTTTGATATATCTTCAGATCAAATTATCAAAGTCTTTGTAACGGTATTGTCAGTATTTGAATCAAGTGATGTTTTTGTCCTTATAGTCGCTGAATGGTTGGATTCTGACAGTGTCTTTAAATGTTACCCATATCTTCTGGCGCTGTGGCTGTTGGCGCAGGCCTTTAGAGGATAAAAGCAGAGTAATAATTGTACAAACAGTGCCTTGAGAACTCAGCAGGGTGAATAGAGTGAACTAGCCTTTTTTGTAACAAACGAGTTTCAATATTGCACTTTTATGAAAGTATGACTGTATAATCTGCCTGAGCGACCAGAGCAGTGCTTCCTGGATCTTCCAGAGCATGACCAGACACAGCGTACGTACCTTTCAGGGGCTAGTTGCCAGAAAGAGTACTTTTTCTCTATTATAGACCATGTCTACTTGCTCAGGCGCCTTAATATGCCACCCTCTTTACATAGAGGGTGGCACAAGAAGTTAAGACGTCTTGATGATGATGATGATAATGATGATGATGATGATGATGATGATGATGATGATGATGATGATGATGATGATGATGATGATGATGATGTCCTCTTGTATAACGCTGGTCTTCGCCTCAGTTGGGCGCTCATGGCGCTCGAATTACTCAAAATAATGTCTCACAGATTTCAATGTCCTAATCAGTGATATGGTTTATTTTTCAGTCCAAAAACAAGGATAGGATAGATAAGAATATTCCGAGCAATTGGCTGGTTGTATAGCTATGGCTTTTTGAGAGGTGTGGTTCAATAGGCTTTCTAACAAGTATAACTAAAAAAGTAGTACATTAACCGCCAGTGAGCTGACAAACAAAAAGGGGAACAATGCTATATACTATATATTTTAGCTTCACAAGCAAAAAAGATTGTTTTTCACAATTTCATGTTTACCACACAAGAAATGTGTGGAAAAAATGTCCCGATCACCTTTGGAATATTCGCATCTCTCGCAACCAGCCTATCGACCTTCCGAGTTTGCAATAGCGTCCATGAATGTTGTGCTCTTAGAGAAAATAATAGAGATTCGAAAATTGGACGTTAATGAGAAAATAACCATCAATATAATGGTTAAGATTATAATCTCATGAAATGATAATCCCAGAAGATTCTAATGAAGAGTTGATAAGCGCTATATAAAAGCCGTGTATTATTATTATTATTATTATAAAATGAAAGTGATTGTATTAGAGTTTGCAGATTTGCGGTTTGATCCTGTCCTGCAGTCTATTATGTAAAGCGCCTTGAGCACTCAGTAGAGTGGATACGTGCGCTATATAAATTGCATCTATTATTATTAATCTACAAGAAACAGACTTCTACTTTACAAAAGCTTGAATGTTCATTGTATCTTTATTTTCATTTGTTCTGGATGGTATTTTGTAAAATTGAGGAAGACTTTTACAACGACTTAGAAAGTGACAATTATATTTCTTGGGCTTCATGAATGATACCCTTATTCAGCACACGAACTGATTGTAGTCGTTTACAAAGCCTTTTATTACTTTGTAAAACATCACCCAGTATTATCAATTCATTTATTTATCTTATTCTATCTATCAATATCAAAATATCTGGTCATATATTCATGTATTTGTCTAAATAAGTATGGAGCCATTAATTCATGTTTTCATTTGTTTGTTTATAGGGGCACTCCATCAATGGATGTCAAATACAGCAAAGAACATGCAATTGCAATCTTGCATTTTTAAATTGAATAATATTATGATAAGCAAAATGGAAAACAAGGAAAACAAATTGTGAATGATAATCTTTTTAAAATCTTCTTTTCCATCACTAAGTTTGGATAGCGCTAGACTGAAGATCTAAAGGTCCCTGGTTTGAAGCCATCCGGAGAACTACCATCATGACCATGAAGCCTGAACTGCCCCTGGTTTCGACAACAGTTTTTTTTTTCAATTAAAATGTTCATGTGTTTTCATTCGTTTGAATATTTCTATCAAGAAAATGTATATAATTGTATAAAAACTAGATTTTATAATCTTCTATATTTTCTATATTTTCAAATATGTTATAGTTGTTTTTATCGTTAAAAATAATAATACAAGCATGATAAAGATAACATTGCTGAGCTAAACAACATACAGAGTTATAAAGAACATTTTTCCCAGTAAGATTTTACAAGTGAAGAAACAATAGAGGAATTTTCGATGTGATTCGAGATATCTTCCATGAAATAATAAATGTGTTTTTCATTTTTTATTTCTAAAGTGCGGGACAGTTAGGGGCGGGAAATTTTGGTTAAACGGTTACTCCACGCCAAAAATAACTTGCTTTGATTAAAAGCGCAAAAATTAGACGAACAAATCAAAAAAAAGTTTGAGCGAAATCGGATAATGAATAAAGAAGTTACGAATTGTTTAAATATATTTTTTTTTAATTCAAACAGTTATATTTTTAGCAAATTGGCAACTTTTGATCGCGTGGCATGAAATGTTGATGACGTAGGTTCGTCACTTCCCTACAATTGGCTTATTGTATATCATTTATTTTTAATCCCTTTATATTTTCATCTTTACAGCAAATCACTATTTGTTAATAAGTTTAATTAGATATATATTCAACAACTATGATCAAGGAATGTATAGCTTCGAATTAAGTTTTTTATGAAAGATGAAATGATGAATTATTTATTAAATATGATTTTAATAAACAATCAATATTAATAAGTTTTATTCTTAATAAATAGATTTCTTTAATAAAAATAATGTAAATATTTTAAACACTACTCCAATGACGTATATAGTTCTAACGATTTGAATCATGCTATCAATTGATTGAATAAATATGAAAAATTGATATTTCAATAATCATTTTCTTTCGGATTATATTGTTTTTGTTATGTTTGTTATTGTTTTTCAAATCCTATTTTCTTTTTTTTTGTGTATCATTTTTGTCATTTTAAATCCAAAGTGAAAAAAATATTCCTTTACCAGAATTTACAGTAGTAAACCTTAGTTTGCCTTTGTGTAAGCGTAATTATAACACAAAATACATATTTCTTATTAAACATATTGTTTATTAAAATCATATCTATTTTTATAATTTTGTTATCACTTCTTTATGAACAATATTTCAGAAGTTATAATCGAGAATATACATTCAACGAGATAAATTCGTCGAGAAAAGGAACTATTTTGCGCCCAATATCTTTTAAACAGAACAACAAAAAAAAGCAAATATAATATAATACACTCATTCTAGAGAAGTGACGAACCTACGTCATCAACACGTCATGTCACGTGGCCCAAAGCTAGCAATTGGCCGAAAATATAACTGTTTTGAAAATTTTAAGACATTTTTCAAATATTCATAACTTTCTTATCTGTTGTCCGTTTTCGCTCAAACTTTTTTTGATTTGTTTGTCTGATTTGCCCGCATACAATCAAAGCAAGAAATTTTTGGCGTGGAGTCTCCTTTAAATGTTCCATATAAAATGGAGCCAAAATTAAAGGAAGATTAAAATAACAAAAATTATTCAGACTGACCGACACTTATACAACAAAAAATGCATTTCGGGGCAACAAAACAACAAAGCATTTCCTCATCGGTATTATGAATTGATATATGAGATTATACCTCTCGTGTTATCATTTTTCTTCTGGTTGTGATGAGGAAGGTGTAGTTCAATGGTTTTAGTCATTCTCTGTTGTTTATCATAATGGATCTTGCTAGAAGGATGGCTGTTTCTAATATGGAACATCGCTTGATTAGGGTATTATGTTACAATCCCCGCCTGAAACCACGACTCCCTCAAATATAGGTGGAATATGAAGATTATTGATACAGGTTTTTGGATAGCCGGGCTGTAAGAGATCATATTCTGCCTTGTAATGGTCTTAAATTACCCCCGACTTGAGCAGCTAATTGTTTCGGAAATTCGGGGTTGGTGAACGAACATGACGCGATATCCCGCGATTTGAGTCAAGACCTACCACTCCCCTCCCTCCTCTTCCCCCCGAACCTCAGGGGGCATCGCCGGACCTACGCCTCGCTGCCTTCAGGTTTGATAGCGGCCGCATGACGCGGTTAGTGAACGTGCTACGTAAACTTGTGTTGATAGCTAGCCTTCAACTCCTCTGTGGCGGACATGGGCGGGCTGAGCGTGGAGGATTGGGGGTGGGG